>CM021105.1:218702306-218935876 GCA_007115665.2 Sequoiadendron giganteum | reverse complement strand
AGGGATTGAGGGATTAGGGTTTAAGGGTTGAGGATTGAGGGTTGAGGTATTAAGAGGGTATAGGTGTTGAGGGATTAAGAGGGTATAGGGATTGAGGGATGAGGGATTAGTGTTTAGGGGTTGAGGGTTGAGGGATAAAGAGGGTATAGTGGTTGAGGGGTTAGGGATTAAGGGTTGAGAGTTGAGGGTACAATGATTAAGAGGGTATAGGGATTAAGGGATTAGTGTTTAAGGGTTGAGGGTTGAGGGATTAGGGTTTGAGGGTTGAGGGATTAAGAGGGTATAGGGGTTGAGGGATTAGGGTTTAAGAGTTGAGGGTTGAGCATTGAGGGTTGAAAAATTATGAGGGTTTAAGGGTTGAGGGATTAGGGTTTAAGGGTTAAGGGATTAAGATGGTATAGGGGTTGAGGGATTAGGGTTTAAGGGTTGAGGGTTGAGGGATTAAGAGGGTATAGGCATTAAGGGATTAGGGTTTAAGGGTTGAGAATTGAGGATTGAGGGATTAAGAGGGTATAGGGGTTGAGGGATTAGGGTTTAAGGGTTGAGGGATTAGGGTTTAAGGGTTGAGGGTTGAGGGTTAAAGAGGGTTGAGGGATTAAGAGGGTATAGGGATTGAGGGATTAGGGTTTAAGGGTTGAGAATTGAGGGTTGAAGGATTAGGAGGGTATAGGGGTTGAGGGATTAGGGTTTAAGGGTTGAGGGTTAACGGTTGACAAATTAAGAGGGTATAGGCGTTGAGGGATTAGGGTTTAAGGGTTGAGGGTTGAGAGTTGAGGGTTGACGAATTAAGAGGGTATAGGGGTTGAGGACTAGGGTTTAAGGGTTGAGGGTTGAGGGTTAAGGGATTAAGAGGGTATAGGGATTGAGGGATTAGGGTTTAAGGGTTGAGGATTGAGGGTTGAGGGATTAGGAGGGTATAGGGTTTGAGGGATTAAGGTTTAGGGGTTGAGGGATTAGGGTTTAAGGGTTGAGGGATTACGAGGGTATAGGGGTTGAGGGAATAGGGTTTAAGGGTTGAGGGTTGAGGGATTAAGAGGGTATAGGGATTGAAGGATTAGGGTTTAAGGGTTGAGAATTGAGGGTTGAGGGATTAAGAGGGTATAGGGGTTGAGGGATTAGGGTTTAAGGATTGATGGATTAGGGTTTAAGGTTTGAGGGTTGAGGGCTGACAAATTAAGAGGATATAGGGGTTGAGGGATTAGGGTTTAAGGGTTGAGAGTTGAGGGTTGAGGGATTAAGAAGGTATATGGGTTGAGGGATTATGGTTTAAGGGTTAAGGGTTGAGGGTTGAGGGATTAAGAGGGTATAGGGATTAAGGGATTATGATTTAAGGGTTGAGGGATTAAGACGGTATAGAGGTTGAGGGATTAGGATGGTATAGTGGTTGAGGGATTAGAGTTTAATGGTTGAGGGTTGAGGGATTAAGAGGGTATAGGGGTTGAGGGATTAGGGTTCAAGGGTTGAGGGTTGAGGGATTAAGAGGGTATAGGGGTTGAGGGATTAGGGTTTAAGGGTTGAGGGTTGAGGTTTGAGGGTTGAGGGATTAAGAAGGTATAGGGGTTGAGGGATTAGAGTTTGAAGAAAGAAGAAGCTAAGGCTACATAATTGGGTTGAACTCCTCCATTTGAAAGTCTGGTTTTTAAGGTATGTGAAGTCTTTACACATTTTATTTCATTCTATTATGGCTTTCTTTCATTTTTGTTTGTCATTATAACCTTAGGTTGTCAATCCACATTTTAAATTACCAAATTATATACAAAATTATATACACTTGCCAATTATAGAAATTCAAAACCATTCACCAAAATTCATCCTTTAAGACAACTCCAAGCCTCTCCTATTCCTCTGAAGGGTCCGAACACCTTCCAATACCTCTACAAAATGTGATGTAGTACAAAGGAAGAAATCAACACATTTCTTGACACAATTATTCAACTATATTTCCCTTCACAAAACATTTGATTCGTGAAAAGACACTTAGGTCTCAAAACAAGATAATTTCTAGGTCTTAGGACCTTACCTGCTCAACTAGGCTTCCAATACAAAAACCCCCATTTTTCAATGCAAAGAGGGAGGGTTTATAGAAACTCCTATACCTGGGCCTTCCCAGACCATTCCAAAGCATCAAACATCTTCAAAATACCCTGCACAAGGTCAAAAGTTTATTACATAGACCACTCCTTCAACAATTGATGGGGAGTCTTATCTTTGAAGAGGAATCTTGCTCTTCCCAAGACCTATTCTCTGGTCTTCCTAGGGTATTACTCTCTACCCTACTTAGGGATCCCTCCTAAACCCCTCTCACCTTGTAAGACTCTCCACCAATTTCAAATTCTTCACCATTGCTCTCAATTCACCACTAAGCTTCCCTCGGCTCCACACTGACCCAAAGTGTCCTAACCACTCGAGGGGATATGAAAGGGTATTATCACTATCCCCTTGTTTATTTGACTCCTCACTGATCCATATCATAAGATTCTTTCATCTTGTACCCATCGCTTTCTTGAAAAACTCAATTTTAGGCCTTGTAGCCTTTTGCCCAATTAAGACTCCTAGAACCCATTTTCTTGGCTTTTCTCAAAAATTGTCCTAACAACCCCAAAATATTTTTATAGATTCTTTCTATTGGTACCCTAGGCTTCAATATTTACTAGGTTTTTAGTCCCTTTGGCATCCGTACATAGGACTGTCCTCATACCCCTTATTTTCAAGGGTTTCTAGGGTTCTGGCTCCTTTTTCCAACTTTGAGGGCTTGAATGACCTCCTCAACTCTCCTCTTTGTACACACATGTCTAGAATACATGTGCCCAAACTCTCTTGCTCTTGATTGGCACAAACCAGTCCATTTAGCAACTTTCTTTACTGCTGTCCTCTCCAAGCCACTAGCCAAAATGCACTTGCACTCGCCTAGTTCTTGATGAATTCATCATCTCCCCTGCAAACCAAGACTCCACAAACCATATGTACACTGTAAAAATAGTCCCCTAATTGATTTCAAGTGGCCATGGTAGCCTTTCCATGGGAATTCAAGTGGGGATCATTATTTCCAAAAACTGGCCTGAATCGGCTATGAGACCAAAAACTCTAAAAAACTTGCAAAACAGAAAGAAATTGAACTAAATGGCTAATATAATGCTTCACATAGTAATTAAGTGACACAATTGAAAGACTCAAAGCATTAGATAGGTCCTTTCAATCCATTCTTGACTAGATGAAGGCACAAAAATAGAAATTCAATGAAATTTGCACTCTTCCAACTCACAAATTCCCCTTCCAAAACTCCAAATTGTACAATAGCTTTCCCACATGCTCAATTAGGGTTTTCATGACCTTATATACCTTTATCCCATGTTCTAGGACCCTTGGGTTGGGCTCAAAGCATCATTAATGCCCTTTTCCCACTTTTAGGACAAATTGCCAAGTCTACATGGACTAATTTGCCTAATTTCATCATTCAGGCTTCTCCAAACTTCAAGGCTCTAGACTACCCTAAGTTTGACTTAACTCACACATCAAAAATACTATTGGGACTTTACATCATAGTCCTTATTCCCTTGGTGGTTGGCTAGAACCATCAACAATAAAAGACTACTTTTGTACAAGATGATTGTAAGTATTATTTAAATGAAGCCTTCAATGACATATATTTTTCAATTATCTTGAATGGATACATTTTTTTAGGAACTAATATTCATCTCATTACCATGGTATAGATAAAATTATCTGCCATGCCAAAGAAAAAGACAAAGAGAAAATTAACAGATGAAGAGAACAAAACCTTGAAAGAAAAGGAGAGAGTTCGGGTGGCGGCATATCATGAAAACAACCTGATTGTAGAGGAACCTCAACCATCAAAAAGAGAATGGGAATTCGCAGCACAAAAGGCATGAATGCAAAAGCATCATCATAAGATAGATTCAGATACCGTAGTTGGAGACACACCCTCTACGACAAGTGAATATGAAGCAACATTATTAAGCACAAGTGAATATGGAGGGACACCATCTAGCACAAGTGAATAAGGATGGAAACCATCTACTGTAAGTGAATATGGAGGGACACCATTTATCACAAGTGAATACTGTTTGACACCATCCAACACATCTCAAGTTGAGAGTACATCATCACTCAAAATTGACGAAGAAGGTATGCCATCATTCCCATGTGAACCTCAAGGTATGTCTTCTTCTCCAACCTTGATTGAAGGTATGCAATCTAGCCAACCTCAATTAAATATTGATGAAATTCCTAATGTTGAGATGTATGTACCTAGGAGAACACCACCAAAAATTTTGCGTAGAAAACCAAACTATTTGATTAATATTGATGATGAGATTTTGCAGCACATGGAAGGTAATATTTTAACACGCACTTGTAGAAGATATGCTGATAAGATTTGGGAACAATTCTTTGAAAGGCTAAATGAGACTGCAAGATGTCAACTATTTGTTGAAATGATGCAAGGTGTAAAGTATAGGAACATCATGAAGACTCTTGGGTTGAGAACATCGAATGCATCAAGTGAAGACACTATTGTGAAGAATCTAATGGATGCTTATGAGAGTGTGGGTAAGACCTCATGCTCAAAGGATAGTAATGTCACCCGACATGTCATTACATCAACTTTGGTAAGTTTTCAAACAAAGAGAGCTCGCCTAATTAAAAAGACTAGTGAAAAAATAAGAATTAGTAGAATTTTTTTATCAAGAGCCATTCAAAGGCTGCAAAGAATTGAGGGAAATGATACAAATGAATTATTGGCATTCTCAGGGAGACTGTCACAAAAAGATAAAGAAGTTGTCGAAGCCTTGAGAACACTAATTGAAGAGTATTGGAAGAATAACACAAGGCCATCTCTAAATCAAAGGGATGTGGTAAGAAGGAGAATCGGTAGTCAGAATCGTGAGCCACATCCAAAGCATTTTTTGGATATGACTCAAACCCAATTTTTTCAGAAATTTGAAAATGATTATCATCAAATTAGTATTTCTCAAAGATTTTTTCAACTGCTTAAACCTTTTTATGTCAAGATAAATCACACACGCACTACTTGTTGTTGTAGACTACATATTGAATTTTCTAACCATTACGATGTTTATCGTTCTATATGTTTAGATTTGCATACTAACGATGTTTTGCAAGATTGTGGCATAGAAGCACCACCAAAATCTTCAAGAGAGTTCTTATCAAAAAATTTATGTCAAATAGAGGATGGCCAGATATTCTATAGGACAACATGCTTGGATGGTTCATGTGAGCATTGTGGTGGCTTCTAGCGTATGCCAATATGTCAACATATGGAAAGCACAGATGAGGTGGGACAAAAACTAGTAAAGTTCGGGAACTATAAAATAGTGGCATATGCTACAAAAGATGGGTCTCAAGCAAAAAGGTGTGATTTGGTTATTGAGAAGATTCCAGTGTACAAATTTATGACCACATTTCATGACAGTATACTATCTGAGTATGTAATGCATACCCATAGAGCCCGATGGTTGGACACGTAGTTCAAGCTATGCAAGGACACCTTTCTAGTTGGAAGCATAGTATCTATGGTTGAATTTGTAGAGAACTACACTCTACAGCCACAACATGAGGTGCAGTCACAGTATTACAACTCCACACAAGTTTTGATATTTGTGCATATTGCATTCATTCATGCATCTGATAGTATAGATGAGCAAAGGAAGGTATTGAGGGAGTACCACTTTTACATTAGTGATGATTGCACACATTCTCCAGAGTTCATGCAAGGTTGCTTCTAGATGTTCTACAGTGGTTTGGCTCATAGGGGCATAGAATACGATCAACATATAATATGGTCTGATAACTGTGTAACACAATTCAAGAACTTGCGCATGTTCTATTGGTTGTGTAGGATGCATGTCATTACAGGTGTTCAACATATGTGGAACTTTTGTGAGGCTAGAAATGGAAAGGGGGAGCATGATGGTGCAGGAGCATGCATGAAAAGAGCATTAGCACGAGAAGAGTTAAAGTATAAAGACAGTGCAAAGTTGACAGATGCAAAATCAATCATCGAGTTGTGTAATGCTTTGATGGGTCCAAGTAATGAAGGTATGTCTTCATTTAGTAGATTTTTTTGGTTGATGGATGATACTAACATTGCACCATATGAAGACTGTTGTACACTAATAGGATCAAGTGAGGTACACTCTTTCCTTGGCTCAAATACAAGTTCATGGAGTATCAATACATGAAAGATGGCATGCTTTTGTTCTTCATGTACAATGCAAGAATGGAATGATTGTGAGTCAGGGGAGTGGGTTGACAAATGGTTGACAAGTTATCTTAGCCCACTTCACACATATCACCCTCTGACGCCATTAGAACTGACATAGATAGAATCATCGGTCGACTTTGACCACATATTAGATCTAATTCAATGAGGTTATATATCTACTTTCTTAGTTATTGAAATTCCATATCGTTAGATCTTACTTTGTATTGTATTTGTAATGTTGACGAATTTCAAGAGATTTTTTGCACATATCAATGCAAGGCATGTTTATGTAGTTATTGCAGATGAAGACAATGAAGTGGGAATAGACTATTACTTGTGTCATTGTGTTGAGACAAAAAAGAAATTGGAGGCCCCAGCTATAGATGGAGAAAACATCAAATACCCTACAGGGCCAGTTGTGGTTACTGGAACATGGCTTAGAAGGTACCCACATTCAAGTGTTAAACATTAGCTATTTCAGGACTTTGACATGCATCGTAAGATTCTTCATTACTCAAACCTTGTCGTGGCATCCAATGTTCATTTCACCAAATACGGGGTAGACCTTTGAACAAGACGTTATGGAAGGTTTGTGAGTCTGACCATGAGGCAATACTTGACACAATAAAGAGTAGAGCAGACCCAGATGGTTCATTGGATTAATTTGTAAGTATATGCACATTGGTTCTTATTAATTTATACTTGTATGCACATTAATTTGTTTGATGCCAATGCTATCATCTTCTTTTACAGTGATTGGTGTCCCCTTGCAAAAAATGCAGATATATGAGCCATCCAAGAGAATGTCAACCACAAAAGCAATGCAACATCCTTATTTTGATGCTTGCATGCAACATCTGTAAGTTCCTTTCATCTATTTTTATTTCATTTCCTTTTTGCATGCTCTTTCTTTTTCTCTTTTACTTTGCGTATTTGTAAGTAAACTACTAAGTGTTGATTGATCTTTGGTGGAATAAAATGTTGATTTAAGAACCATCAAAGAAAATCTCAGCCAAAAAAGCAATGCAACATACTTATTTTGATAATTTTGACAAATCTCAATTTTGATTTCAAGCCATTGTAAGAGAGCATGTGAAGCTTAGCGAGGGAATCTCAAGTTACTCATTTGAAGTTAACCTCATGATGAGCACCTATGGTTAAGACATTTAAAGAGAATCTTGAAGGTATGAGTGACATTGTAAAAGACCTGAGAGAATGAAGTGCCAGAGGCATTGTAATAATATTTAATTACATAATGAGATATACTCAAATATTGTAAGGTTGAAGTTAATGTTTGGTGTAGTAGCACCTTGTTCTGTAAATGCCTTGAGTAGGAAAATTTGTAAACTTAGAATTTTGAAATATAAAGAATATAAACAAGGTCATATAAAGGTCATGTAAATAATTTGTACACATTTTTTTGCAACTCGTGTGACCAAGCGAACTATTCCAACATGTCTGAATAGGTATGTTTATTCTAGGCATGGTCCTCTTTCGCACCGAAACACATAGAATCGCTCTGAGCTATGTTCCACCGGATCGATCCCTTAATGGTACAAAGTGAAAAATGGCTGCAAACTTCAACATGCTTGTACTCGAATACTGTGACACTTAGAATCTTCTCATCAAATCCTATAGAAATTTGTTGGGCCCCTCTAGAAAAACCTCTTTTGGTTTTGTCTATCTTGGAGTGGTTTTCTCATGGCGGTGAATTTTCACTTGATGGAAAAGGTGTCAAATTCAAGCAGTGCAAAGTTGCAAAGTGGTGCAAATTTCTCTCTGCAACTCATGTGACCAAGCGGCCTGTTCCAACATGTTTGAATAGGTATGTTTACTCTAGGCATGGTCCTCTTTCGCATCGAAACATGTAGAATCACTTTGAGCTATGTTCCACCGGATCGATCCCTTAAGCGTCCAAAGTGCAAAATGGCTACAAACTTCAGCATGCTAGTACTTGGATACCGTGACACTTAGAATCTTCTCATCTAATCCTATAGAAATAAGTTGGGCTCCTCTAGAAAAACCTCTCTCGATTTTGTCTATCTTGGAGTGCTTTTCTCATGGCAGTGGATTTTCACTTGATGGAAAAGGTGTCAAATTCAAGAAGTGCAAAGTTGAAAAGTGGTGCAACCTTCGCTCTGCAACTCGTGTGACCAAGTGAACTATTCCAACACATATGAATAGGTATTTTTATGCTAGGCATGGTCCTCTTTCACACAGAAACTCGTAGAATCACTCTGAGCTATGTTCCACCAGATCGATCCCTTAAGGGTCCAAAGTGCAAAATGGCAGCAAAATTTAGCATGCTAGTACTCAGATATCATGACACTAAGAATCTTCTCATCTAATCTTATACAAAGGTTTTGGGCCACTCTCAAAAAACCTCTCTCGATTTTGTCTATCTTGGAGTGGTTTTCTCATGGCGGTGGATTTTCACTTGATGGAAAAGGTGTCAAATTCAAGCAGTGTAAAGTTGCAAAGTGGTGCAACTTTCGCTCTACAACTTGTGTGACCAAGTAGACTATTCCAACATGTTTGAATAGGTATTTTTATGCTATACATGGTCCTCTTTTGCACCAAAATACGTAGAATCACTTCGAGCTATGTTCCACTGGATCGATCCCTTAAAGGTCCAAAGTGCAAAATGGCTGCAAACTTCAACATGCTAGTACTTGGATACCGTGATAGTTAGAATCTTCTCATCTAATCCTAGATAAATGCATTGGGCCCCTCTAGAAAAACCTCTCTCGGTTTTGTCTATCTTGGAGTGGTTTTCTCATGGTGGCGGATTTTCACTTGATGGAAAAGGTGTCAAATTCAAGCAGTGCAAAGTTGCAAAGTGGTGCAACTTTCGCTCTACAAATTGTGCAACCAAATGGACTATTCCAACACATCTGAATAGGTATGTTTATGCTAGGCATGGTCCTCTTTTACATTGAAACCCATAGAATCGCTCCAAGCTATGTTCCACCGGATCGATCCCTTAAGGGTCCAAAGTGCAAAATGGCTGCAAACTTCAGCATGCAAGCACTCAGATACCATGACACTTATAATCTTCTCGTTTGATCCTATAGAAAGCCATTGGGCCCCTCTAGAAAAACCTCTCTCGGTTTTGTCTATCTTGGAGTGGTTTTCTCATGGCGGTGGATTTTCACTTGATGGAAAAGGTGTCAAATTCAAGCAGTGCAAAGTTGCAAAGTGGTGCAACTTTTTCTCTACAACTCATGTGACCAAGCAGATTGTTCCAACACATCCAAATAGGTATGTTTACACTAGGCATGGTCCTCTTTCATACTGAAACACGTAGAATCGCTCTGAGCTATGTTCCACCAGATCGATCCCTTAAAGGTCCAAAGTGCAAAATGGCTGCAAAATTCAGCATGCTAGTATGCAGATACCGTGACACTTAGAATCTTCTTGTCTAATCCTACAAAAAGGCATTGGGCCCCTCTAGAAAAACCTCTCTCATTTTTTTCTATCTTGGAGTGGTTTTCTCATGGCCGCGGATTTTCACTTGATGGAAAAGGTGTCAAATTCAAGTAGTACAAAGTTGCAAAGTGGTGCAACTTTCGCTCTACAACTTGTGTGACCAACTGGAATGTTCCACCACATCTGAATAGGTATTTTTATGCTAGGCATGGTCCTCTTTCACACTGAAACACATGGAATCGCTCCGAGCTATGTTCCACTAGATCGATCCCTTAAGGGTCCAAAGTGCAAAATAGCTACAAACTTCAGGATGCTATTACTTGGACACCTTGACACTTAGAAAATTCTTGTCTAATCCTACAAAAAGGAATTGGACCTCTCTATAAAAACCTCTCTCGATTTTGGCTATCTTCGAGTGGTTTTCTTGTGGCGGCGAATTTTCACTTGATGGAAAAGGTGTCAAATTCAAGCAGTGCAAAGTTGCAAAGTGGTGGAACTTTTGCTCTACAAATCATGTGACCAAGCAGACTATTCCAACATGTCTGAATAGGTATGTATATGCTAGGCATGGTCCTCTTTCACACTGAAACACGTGGAATTCCTCTGAGCTATGTTCCACCAGATCAATCCCTTAAGGGTCCAAAGTGCAAAATGGCTGCAAACTTCAGCATGCTATTACTTAGATGTCGTGATGCTTAGAAACTTCTTGTTTGATCCTATAGGATTGAGTTGAGTTTTTCTACAAAAACCTCTCTTGGTTTTGGCTATCTTGGAGTGGTTTTCCAATGATGGCGGATTTTCACTTGATGGAAAAAACATCAAATGCAAACAGTGCAAAGTTGCAGAGTGGTGCAACTTTCATTCTGCAACTTGTGTGACCAAGTGAATTGTTCCAACATGTCCAAATAGGTATGTTTACACTAGGCATGGTCCTCTTTTTCACCGAAACACATGGAATCGCTTCGAGCTATGTTCCACCAGATCGATCCCTTAGGTTGGAGGAGTCTTAAGTTGCAAATTTGAAATGATATTGAACCCACTTAGCACTCATTACATCTAAGTGATGCTCATAGAGGTGAGGCACTAGGCCTTCCTGGGAGGTCACCCATTCCAGTATGCACCAGCTCAAGCACTTAACCATGAAGTTTTTTCCCCAAGAAGGCACAGTGGAAAAGGCATAATCCACTGTACTTTTGATGAGTGGAAAGGAATTCCTAAGAGATATGAAGGAGGAAGAAGGAATTGTCTATGAATTCATGTTGAAGCCAAAGGAGGATGAGTCACCTAGTTGGCTACCTATGGCAACAGAGGTGAAGCAACTGTTGGATCAGTTCAGGGATATCATTTGCGAAGGCACACCAGCTACACTACCACGTAAGAGGGAAATTAGTCATCAAATTGACTTTGTACCAGGAGCAACATTGCCTAACAAGGCTGCATACAAAATGACACCAGAGCAGAACAAGGAGATAGCAAGGCAAGTTCAAGAACTTTTGGACCATGGGTTGATCAAGAAAAGCATAAGCCCATGTGTTGTTGCAGTGGTGTTGGCACCTAAGAAGGGAGATAAGTGGAGAATGTGTACTGATTCTAGGGCCATAAATAGGATAACCATTAGATATAGGTTTCCTATTCCTAGGATAGAAGACTTAATGGACTATTTAGGGGGTGCTAAGTACTACTCCAAGATTGATTTGAAAAGTGGCTACTATCATATTAGGATGAAAGAGGGAGATGAATGGAAGTTAGCTTTTAAAACCACATAGGGGTTATATGAGTGGTTAGTAATGCCATTCGGGCTTACAAATGCACCTAGAACTTTTATGAGGGTGATAGCTTCTCCTCTTGAAGGACTTTATAGGAGTCTTTGTGGTAGTCTACTTAGATAATATCCTCATCTTTAGCAAAACAAAAGAAGAACATATGAAGCACCTAGAACTTGTGCTAAAGAAACTTCAAGAGGAGAAGCTCACCATAAATCTTGATAAATAAGGTATTTGGTAACTTGTTGAGGTGTCTAACTAAGGAGTATGGAAAAGGATGGGAACAAGTCATTTCACAGGCAAAATTTTCCTATAATGATAGCGCAAATAGGTCTATTGGTAAGAGCCCATTTGAAATTGTATATGGGTTACATCCAAGGGGTGTACTTGAGCTAAGAGACCTAAAAGGTTATGAAGGAATCAATGGACATGCTGATGATTTTGCTCAGTCAATGAGAGAGGTTCATGAGCAGGTAAAGAAGACATTAATGGAGGCTAACCAGAAGTTGAAGGCTAAAAGAGATGAAGGGAAGAGAGATCTACAATTTGAAATAGGTGATTTGGTGATGGTATACTTGAACAAGGCAAGAATACAAAAAGGCATACCAAGTAAGCTGTAGATGAAAAGGATAGGGCCATGTAAAGTGTTGGCTAAGTATGGATCCAATGCATACAAGGTGGAGTCACCCAAGGAGATGTCCATTTCGCCTATCTTCAATGTGAAGAACTTGGTGAAGTATAAAGGACCAGAAATGGATGAGGAAAAGTATAGTGCTGAGGTGAGTAAGTATGTGGATGAACTCAAGGTACCTGATCAGATCAGACCACAAGTGGACAAGATTCTAGACTAAAGGGTGAAGAAGAAGACTAGGCACAAGACATACATGGAGCACCTAGTGAAGTGGAGACATCAACTAGAGTCAGAGGCTACTTGGATAGTAGAAAGTGAATTTAAGAAACATGGAATTAGTGAGGAGCTCTTGACACCACAGGTTCCTTAACATCTTTGTTGCAGGGGGGAGAATGGTGCAGGAGCACCTTAAGGTCTTTTGGAGAGATCTTTGCAATTTTGGCTTGTAGGTGGTTCTAGCCAACCACCAAGGGAATAAGGACTATGATGTAAAGTCCCAAGAGTGTTTTTGATAAGTGAATTGGAAATAGGTTTGTTAGGGGCTTGTGGTTTGGGTAAGTCTTGGACACTGTGAGCATTTTGAGCAATGTTGCCTTGGCTATTTGTCCTAAAAGTTGGAAAATGGCATTAATGATGCTCTAAGCCCAACCCAAGGGTCCTAGCACATGGGAGAAAGGTATATAAGGTCAGAAAAACACTAATACCTAGGTTGGAGGATTTTTTTCATGAATTAAGACTCGAAGAGTACATTTTTGTGATTGAAAGAGAGCAAGTTTTCATTGAATTTTTGTGTTTGAGCCTTCATCCAGTCAAGAATGGATGGAAAGGACTTATCTAATGCTTTGACTCTTCCATTTGTGTCACTTACTTAACTTGTGTAGCATTATATTAGTCATCTAGACCAACTGGTTATCTTTTTGCAAGTTTTTGGTGTTCTTGGTCTCATTGCTGGTTCAGGTTCGATTTGTGAATAATGAGTCCCACTTGACTTCCTGTGGCTTTCCTCTCATGGCCACTTGGAATCAAGTTGGGGACCAGTGTTACAAGACTAGGACTCACCTTGGACTTGGGCTCAGAGCCCAGACTCGACAAATAGAAAAATCTAAGAAATTCAAAGATTTGTAAGGATTTAAAACTTGTTTCATGCACCCTTTAATAAATAAACCTTAAAGACACAATAGAATCATCAAATAGAAATTACTATGATCCCATACACAAACATACATCAATCACATAAGTATAAGCACAAATTTTAGCTGAAGGAAATAACACATTTAGATATATAAATATTGTGATATTGCTATCAGGATTCAATCATGTAGTTTTACAAGTCAAACTCATTGACCCATGATTCATCAGTAGTGGTTCACAAGAACCCATCTCTCATGATAATGAATGGTTCATAAGGAGGAAGATAAATCTTCATACATTTCTTCTATCACAAATGAGATAAGTGCTTGGTTTCATGAAGGTCATGAGACAACCATTAATGGGGAGTGGATACATGAAGAACTGATGGAGAATGATAATGGCTTTAGACCTACTATAAAGGAATTTTTTTTTCATTTGAATGATGCAAGAGGTTTTTGGTTTCACTACCAAAATGAGCCTACGAAGTATGCATGTGAAATTCCTTTTGACCTTGAGGGTGTACTTACTCCATCTCAAGGATCATGCATTGAGGATTAAATAGATCAATGCTAGGGCTAACCAATTAATCATTATACACGTGAATAAGTCAAACACGTACATGTCAATAAGGGAACTACAAGTACTAATAAACACGTAAGCCTCAAAAAGTATACACACGAATACATAGTATACACAAATTAAAACAAAGTATATGCACAAATACAAGGTATATGCATGAAAAAATGTAAGCCACAAAGTATACACTCGAATGCACATAAGTCACAAAGTATACACGTAATTTGTAAATTATACACTTGAATATACGTAACTCATATCTATTGAACCATCAATTTAGAATGCAAATATGGACAGGCATCAAAAAAAGATATTTGTATTAACCAAATAGCCATGTAGGCATACATAAATATATGTCAATATAAGTATGAAATATATGTACAAAATAGCCATGTAGGCTTACGAGAATGCCATCTAGGCATATAATGTAAAATATGTCCAATAAAAAATATGTACAAAACTGCCATGCGGGCATACAATAAAGGACTCTGGAATCAAAAGTCATTGCTCTCCATGCCCAAGAAATAAAATATTTTCCTTTCCTTTTCACTTAGATGGTGATAGGTCTATCACTCATTTTTGCTGCGCTCGTGGAGTGCTCCTACTACTCCTCCTAGGGTTCAGTTCATGGTGAATTTTTAACTGTTACAATAAGAAGTAAAAACATGAATATATAGAAATTAAATTATAAAAATTGATATATTTGAAAAAATAATCACTTACAACCATCTCACGATCTCTCTCCATGAGGGAAATATCCTCATGCCCATGCTCAGGCATGCTCAAGCCCTGTATAAACCATGCAAATAGACAAAAACTATGTAAATCAATAATGGTTTGATTTCTCACTAACTAACATCTATAACAACAAATGTAAATTAAAATTTACTAATTTGCCTCATACCTATTCTGTTAGAGCCATCGAGGATTGTATAGCAGATGTCACACCAATATCCATTGCCCTCGTCACATTTGGAGTTGTATCATCTCACAACAACTAAAAATAAAACAACAAATTATTCAACGTAATCAATGATGTGCATGTATAAACTACACAAATTTATTAAGTACTTGATTCATTAGTTAAAATCTTTATTCTATTACCTATGTGAAGGTTTGAGTAAATCCACCGCCACTGGGAAGTGTTCCATCAAAACCTCCAATATTAGTCTGTTCAACATCCAAAATTGCATATTAAATTACCATTCATAAAACAATGCCATTAATATGCAATAAACTTATAATTGTTTACTATTTACATACCCTGGTGATAGGTGTACTGCAATAATAGGTTGTGGGGGGGTGGTGTATCCAGTCTCAACACTATGACCCTACAATTTTATTAAAATCATAAAACATTTTTAGTTAATGTTGCATTTGAAAATCAAAATTTAATAAATTAAATTCAATGAACACATGCACTAACTTTTACCTAACTATCAATGCCATATGCCTCATGCAAAATGTCAGCTGCCCTCTCCATCTACATAGTTGTAGATGGATCCTATGTACTAGTCTCCTGAGGGTCAGTGGGGTCATGTGAACAAGTAGCCCCACAATATTGACACACATGTGTTCAAAGACCACCACTAGAAGTCTCCCCTGGATAGCGCTATAGAATAGGGCTAGTATGATGGATGACACTCTGGGTCAAAGTGCTGATTGCCTGCAATGTCTCTACGTCAACACTTTCCTTCACGACGGAAGGCATAACAATGTGCTCATGAGGTGGCCTAGTGAGAGCTCATCTACCTTGCCATGTAGGATCTGGCTATGCACCAGGTCTATCTTGAGCTGACCCCCCACCTCTCCCCTTGAAATCCCTCATATCAAAATAATTTGGGATTTTGTTCAATATGAACTCACTGTATAGTTTCCTAAGGAAATATTGCGGGACCTCACAATTGTTGCACGGTGAGTAATAGAAGACCATGTACCACCTATCATAAAACTGCTCTTTCATATGTTGGTGATGGCACCAATGGATAGGAAACCTCTTCGCATTGAGGGTAAGAGTTTATTTGTGCGTGGGTCGGTGAATAATGAGCACAAATCACCTTTTGTTATTTTTAAATCTTTAACATCCTTGTATGATAGTTTATTTAATTAATACTCCCTAGCCGCCTGCCTCCTATCTTCCCATCTAGTTATTTGTTTTCTAATTGAATCTATGTTTGTTAATATATCTTTCAATGAATTTGCTAGGGTCATTCTTTCTGCAGTTGAACCATTTGGATAACTCAACCTATTGATCAAATCCTTAATTTGTTTTTTGTTGTTCTCAATTTCACTCATTAAATTTTGTTGAGTGCCAGGAGGGGGTTGAGTGATTGGTGGAGGAGGTTGATGTTGTGGTTGATTTTGATCTTGAGGATTTTGAGGGTTTGCAGGTTTATTTGCATCTCCTAAAAATTCAAACAAATAGATATCAAATTCAACGTAAAACTAAAAAATTCAACCTAAAACTAACAAATTCAAAAAAATAATCATAGAATCCTTACCTCTTACAACTCCTCATCATCGTGGAGCCATCGTTGCAAACAAATTCAGATTCTTGATGAAGAAACTCTTCTCCTAGAACGTGAGCATGATATTTTGGGGTTTTTGGTTGCGGGTGGAGCAAAAAAACCAGTCGAAATGCAAATGAGAGATTTGCATTTGTTTTTCTGCTTTTAATAGTCAATAATGTGTGCGTATTATAACGTGTGCATGTTATAATGCAAGCACATTATAATGCACTCGCGTTATGTCTTTGTAGTTATGGCCACTGAGATCTTTCCTAGGTTTAACAAAAGACATAACGCGCTCACGTTATGCTTTTCAAATTTTTTTTTTTTTGAGGGTGTCCATGGAATTGCTACCCATTTCCATGCACCTGCCCCACTAAAAGAATAAATCAACAACACATCAGAGACACGTGAACACCAAGATTTTATATGTGGAAACCCTATTAGGGGAAAAACCACGGTGGATTTTAGTCCATAATATTATACCTTGTTAGAAGTATAATGAAAGAAATGAATAGGGAATGCACATGCATTCAAGCACACTTCCTAGAGCATACTAATCAAAGGGAGGGCTCACTGCCTTACATTAAAAAATCAGCTTAAATCCATCTGATGAGGTTGAACTAAGAAATTAGCTTCTACAAAAGCTTGATGACAATTTTGATTAGGCACATAAACTCTTCTTCACACTTTGCTCTGAAATCAAATGATCTGATCTTTATTCACACATTCCACACATTCACACTTCCAAAATATCACATTCACATCCTCAAAAATGAATAAACAATCGTTCTTATATATCCACTACATGAATTTACATCAACAACTCTATCAGCCACAAAATAAAGAATAAATTACAACTGTCGGCCCAATTTCATGAACAAATCTCAATGCGCACCAACCTAAGTCAGTCACAACATAGTGAGGACTTAAATCAACATCCTTGAACATTCCAAAAAATAAAATATTAATCCATAAGGATCCACAACATGCTACCATCATCATGTCGGCCAAGAACATGAAACCCTCCAACACACAAAGGAAAATCTTCAATCATGAACACACCAATCAATGCGAATGTACCACACTAATAGAGAATGATCTAGAAACATAACTAAACATCTCAAGAATGTACGCAATAACTCAATTCATCAGAATTGCAATCACCTCTTCCAGAAACACTTGCTCTAGTAACTGAGTAACTCTAGGAACACAAAACTTCATAACTTTCTCAATTCTTGATGTGCACCTCTGAAAATTTTAGAAAACATACTAGATAGAATAAAAAAAAAACCTTTAATGTGCACCCTCTAATCATCAATGTACATAAATTTCCATCACTCTCACCTTCTTAGCTTCATAGACTACCTGCAATATATTTATTACAATTTTCTCAATATCTTTAACATATACAACCTTCAGAATTGTCAATGCTAATAGTGTTGACATAAGTGACAACCACATATCAGAAACACAACCTCAACATCCAACAATATCCCCATTTGGATTTGATGGCAACACATGATGTGAAAAATACCATCAACTCAACTAACTCTTCTCAACTTGTTCTTCTCTTCCTTATATTGCTCTTTCACCTTCTCCCTTTTAGTACTTATTGCACTTCTCCCCCTTTCTTCTACAAAGATTTTTCGCATTTCTCTTCCCCCCTTTGAAACCAATGGAAAAGGTACACAAGCTTTGAGCCACCATAACATCAATCTGAAACAAGATCTAACTGTAGGTCCATGGATTGATGTAGATACTTGCATCTTAGTTAAGTTTAGGAGGGGAAATCACCCCTAACATTCCTCTTAGGTACTCAAAAGAATTCTTAGGCAACATTTTAGTAAAGATATCTACAATTTGTTCCTTAGTGGGAACATATTCCAATCTAACCTCTTTATCACTCACCTTGTCTCTCAAAAAGTGATACTTGATCGATATATGTTTTGTCTTTGAGAGTAACAACAGATTCTTAGAAATGTTTATAGAACTTGAATTGTAACAAAATATGGCAATAGGCTCATTATAATAAACTCTGATATCTCTAAACATCTGATTCATCCACAACACTTGAATACTGTTGTTTGCAACAACAATATATTCTGCCTCAACAATAGATAAGGAAATGGAATTCTAATTTTTACTTAGCCAAGACACCAACTTCTTCCCTAAGAATAACACATCATCACTTGTGATTTTCCTATCATCCACATCTCCTACCCAATCTGCATCTGTAAAGGAATTCAGAGTAAGATCATCATCCTTAGGATACCAAAGACCAAAATAAATTGTTCCTTTTAAATATCTGAAAATCCTCTTTACTATAGTCACATGTGATTCCTTTGGATCATGTTGATATCTAGCAACCATGCACACAACATTCATAATTTCTGGTCTGGTCTAAGTCAAATAAAAAAATCCACCAATCATTGACCTATATCTTGTTTGATTAGCATTAGGAGAATCATCACTCTATGTTAGCTTGCATCTAGTTACCATGGGTGTACCAACTGGCTATGAGTCTTCCATGCCAAACTTTTTCAGTAACTTTTTTACATATTTGGACTAAGAAATAAATATTCCATCATCTAGCTGAGTAATTTTCAATCCTAAAAATAATTTTAGTTCTCCTATCATTGAAATTTAAATTCACTTTTAATTTCGTCAGCAAACTTCATGCATAATTCATCATCACCTTCAAAAATAATGTCATAAAAAAAGGAATTCAATTATCAATTCTTTATCCTTATCCATCTTGAAATACAAATTTTTGTTAGTAGTGCCTTTATTGAATCCAAGTTTCAACAAGTATTTATCCAATCTAGCTTACCATGCTCTAGGGGATTTTTTGACTCTATATAGAGATTTCTTCAATCAAAAAACAATGTCTTTTCCATCAGTCAATTGAAATCCATCCGGTTGCTCAACTTAAACTTCTTCTTCTAGTTCACCATTCAAGAATGCCGACTTTACATCCATTTGATAGAATTTGTAATTCTTGAAAGTAGCATAAGAAAGAAATAACCTTACAACTTCAATTCTAGCAACAAGAGCAAAGGTTTGTTCAAAATAAATACCTTCCATCTGTGAGTATCCTTTACATACCAATCTTGCTTTTTTTCTAACTACTCCACCTTTCTCATTCAACTTATTCCAAAAGACCCATTTGGTTCCAATCAAATTTTTTTTTTGAGGTCTAGGAACAAGAATCCAAGTATCATTTTTCTCTATTTGCATCAGTTCTTCCTTCATGGCTTCCATCCAATACTCATATTTACATGCTTCATTGATATTTCTAGGCTCAGTCTTAGATATCAAAAAATATTCTTCTGCAATTCTTCTTCTAGTCTGCACACCTTTGTTCTTGTCTCCTATGATCTAACTTTCAGAATGAATTCACTTTACAAACCTTGGAATTTTGGGTTCTTCTATTCTTTCTTCTACATTTCAACTATATTGTCCTTCATTATTTTCTTGATTTACCCAAACACTTTGAACTTGATTCTATATTTGCGCATTCTTCCCATCATTAGTACTATATTTTTGGTCATCTAAATCATATCCATAATACCTGGATGATCTGATAGTGACTTCATCAACTCTACCATTTGCACTTTTAAACATTTTCTTCAATCTTTTATTGTAACAATGCTATTCTTTGCTCTTAGTAGAGTAACCCAAAAATATTCCGTCATCACTTCTAGCATCAAATTTTCCAATATCTTCATCTCTCTTAATTAAACATCCACTTCCAAAGATTTTGAAATTTTTGATAGTAGGCTTATAACCAAACCATAGCTCAAAAGGAGTCTTACCAGAATTACCATTGAAATTCACCCGGTTGATAGTATACACAACAGTGCTTACAACTTCTCTCCAATAGAAATGAGGAACATTAACTTCCAACATCATAGCTCTGGAAGCATCTAAGATTTTTTCATTCTTTCTCTCAACAACTCTATTCTGTTGTGGGGTATGGGGAGAAAATAACTATCTTTTTATTCCATGTTCTTCACAAAATAAATTGAATTCCCAAGAAATGAATTCACCACCTTTTTCTGACCTCAAACATTTTATCTTCAAACCTATCTCATTCTCTTCCAAAGCTTTGAATATTTTGAATTTCTCTAATGCCTCATGTTTTTCTCTTAAGAAAGCAACCCATACCATTCTACAACAATCACCAATAAGCAACATAAAGTACCTTTCTCCTTGTAGACTTCTAATTCTGGATGGACCACATAGACTAGTATGTACCAAATCTAGTACTCCATTAGAATGATGTTGTTTTCTCCTAAAAGAATTTTTTTTCTTCTTTCCCATATGACATTCCTTGCATGTAGTGTTAGTAGGCTTCACTAACTTAGGTAGATCTTTGACTGCTTGTGTGGATCTTATTTTGACAATGTTATAAAAAATCGCATGAAACAACCTTCTATTCCATAACCAACTTACATCAACTTGAGAAATAAAACAACTTTCACTAGCAACATTTAAGTGAAAAATATTACCTCTTGTCTTTGCACCTGAAGCAATCACATTTCCGGAGCTTCCTAATATTCTTCACTTACCATATTTGAATTGAAGATTGTAACCTTTGTCAACCATTTGTCCAACACTCAACAAGTTGTGCTTCAAACCTTCAACATATAGAACATCACTAGTATTGCATTTACCACCAAGAGAAATAGTGCCTCTACCACAAATCACACCAAAATTTTTATCTCCAAATCTTACAACACCACCATCATATTTTTTCAAGCTTAGAAACTTTCTTTTATCACCAATCATATGATGTGAGCATTCATTGTCAATTACCCACTCATCCTTCTCATCAATCTTGGTTGCAAGATCTTTCTCAATATTCTGATTAATAGCTGACTTAGTGGATATCAGACCATTTTCCTTGATAGCAATGAATAGTCATTCATCTTTATTTCAAGTTTCTTTATCATATTCATCATCAATAACACCTTCTTCAACATAATAAAATTTATTTTAAAATCTAGCCTTATCAGGTATATACTTAGAATCTCTTTCAGAACACCTTGATGCAAAATAACCTATCTTACTGCAAGAGAAACATTTAATAGGTAACTTTCCCTTGTACTTACCTTGTCCTCTAGCTTCTCTTTTAACAATCAGTGCTTCCAGTTCTTCTAGCTCTCTTTCTTCATCTTCAATCAGTTTCATTTCATCTTCATACTTGAGTGTCTTCCTGGAGGTCTCTCCTGGATCATATCTCTGTTGGATTTTTCTAGATACAATGGCTTTGAATGAAGACTCTATCTTAGGAGAAGATTCACCAAATTCACTCAACTCAAAGGCAACAAGTTTTCCAATCAACATGTCTCTTGTTACATTTTTTATTGTCCTGAGCTCTTCAATAGCATGATCTTTTATTTTACAAGAAGTAGGCATAGATCTAAGTATTTTAGCCACAATCTCATCTTCTTCCAAGATTCCACTAGCACATCTAATGCCCATCACTAGTTCATTTAACTTTTTCATGAAAGAAAAAATATTTTTGTGTATGTTAGAATGTGCAAATCAAAATGAATCTAAACTAATACACCAATGAAAAATTAGATTAAAGAAACTAAATTAAAGAAAGCAAAATGCAAACTCTAAACACAAGCAGCTCCTTCAAATTCGTCCCATTGTCCTCTATCTCCAAGGATTCGTTTCAAGATGCTTGCTCTCAGTAGTTTTAAACAGCAGCTTGTATAATGACAACTTGAGAGAATGAGATTAATGAAAATACATGTGCATTGCTAATGTGATTTAAGCTATGAAATTGAAATGCTAATTAAATGATAGAAATGCTAAAATGCGACTATAATAAATATGCATGAAAATCTAGGATTCGAGGTCCTTTTTCACTCATAAGAGGGCTATATTTATAGATTTTTGAAGGCAAGAATTCAATTGGCCAAGATCGACGGTTGAGTTCAAACCTATTAAAATGAACGGTGAGAGATCGAGAATTTGAAAAGAAGATGGAAGTTTAAGAGACAGATGGAAAATGAAGAGACAAATGAAAGGTGTCTCTCATAATTTAAATAAATAAATATTTAATTATGTGTGAGAAATGAAAAGCCTTTAATTAAATATTAAAAATATTTAATTATGTAAGAAGAGAAAAAACTTTTTAATTAAATATTTGAAAATATTTAAATTATTGAGAAAAGTGAAGAATTTAGGAAGTGTTTTAATTAAATATTGAAAATATTTAATTAAATGTGGAATGAAGAATATCATTTAAATTTAGAATTTAAACTTGTGATAATTAATATAAATAAATTGTGAAATCTATTTAATTAATTAAGAGGAAGGTAGCATTAATTAAATAAACTTTATTTATTTAATTAAATTAGAAGAATTGAAAAATGAACAATATAAATAAATAATTAAATTTATTTATATGTAGATGACTTAAGAATATTAATTAAATAATCCATATTTTATTAATTAATAGATTTGGTTAACCATGACCATTTTTAGATGTGTACATTTTGCCCCTCTTTGAAGTGATGTGTTTTATCCATTGCTTCAAAGAATTTTTGCCCCAGATTTTTAGAAATTACCAATGCTATATGTCCCCTCGAGAGATAAATCGCGTGATGAGAATGATAATGAGGCTGATTTGTAAGATTTTCAGATGATTTCGGAGAAAATTTGGTGATTTAACTCTCGAAATAGCACTTTGCATAGTAAAAATGCCATTTTCACCCGTTTAAAAGGTGAAAAAGGTGAGAAGTCACTTTCATTTGAACATTAACCTTTGAGAATTTTGGAGCTCTTAGAGAGATATTAGCAATGCCAATCTGTTATGAGCACCACAGATTCGAGCAAGGTCACCGTCATCAGAGACCACCTGTGTATGGACCTTCGATAAATCGATCAAAACCTCTATGTGAAATTTTTAATGATTTTTGAATGTTTTTTTGAATTTTTATTTATTTTTAAATTTTTTTTTTAGCACATAGAAGCCATAGTTTAGCAAATAGATTAGATAAATCGGCACATCCAAAGTGGCGCATAGGTGCAAAACAGTCGCACATAGGTGAATTAGCGCATAGGATAGATCAAATGGCGCATTTATGAAACTTGCCTATGGAGGATGATAGATTAGCACATAGGCTAGATTAGCGCATAGATGAACTATTTTAGCGCATTCATAAAATCTCACATCCATAGACTGTTTTAGCGCATCCATGGAGTAAAGTTGCGCATCCAAGGTTTTAGCGCATTGATTGACTGTTTTGGTGCATCCATGGATTTTTGCTGAATTTCAATTTGTGAAGAAAAATTGATGCATGATTGACGATTGTTGCTAGATTAGACAAAAAAATTTATGCTTTTGAATATCATCAATGATTAGATTTGATAAATTTGTCTTTGTGCTTGAAGAACAAATAGGTCTGATAAATTTGCTTCCATGCGATATGAAAACAAAATAGAAATGATAGATTTGCTTTCCCGATTGAAAGTCAAATAGATAGATATTGAGTCATGATGACTGTTAAATTTATTTCCATGCGATATGAAAAAAAAATAGTATAAATGATTGATAAATTTTCTTTCTTGATTAAAAGTCAAATTAAGTCATGATGACTGTTAAATTTGTTTCCATGCGATATGAAAAACAAATAGAAATTGATTTGAATTTTCTTGATGTATTGATTGATTAATGATATCCATTGTTGATTGATTTGCATGATTGCTTGATGATATTGTAAAGGAAGAATTTAACCTCCTCCAAATCAGAGAGAGATTTATGCAGACGTGGGAGATGATTCCCCGACTATCTCATGAGGATTTAGGAGTGATAGATAAGTGTGGTTTGAGAGCTCTATTGAGTATCCCACAGTATCGGGTCAACAAGGCACTATTGACTACCTTAGCGAAGAGGTGGCACAGTGAGCACAACACCTTCCATTTTCTGACAAGAGAGATCACGGTGACTCCAGAGGATGTTTACAGGATTCTAGGTATTCCTGTGGTTGGAGAGCTTGTGATTTATGATCACAAGGAGATCGGAGGGACTGATGCTTTGAGACGGGTCTTCCAGGATCCTCATGTCTCCGGATATGAGCTTCCCTAGAAGGAGATGATAGAGAGATATGCCCCACTGCCTTCAGTTTTAGCAGGTATGATCGGTGGTTTCCTTTGTCCTGATCATATGGCAAAGGGACTACTAGTTGGGTGGGGTAGGATTCTGGAGGACATGCTTCTCCACCGCACCAGATATTCATGGGGGTCATGCATGCTTGCCCATTTGTACCATGATCTTCATTAGGTCATGTACACAGATGGGAAGAGTCTCTCCTGTGGGGTGACTCTTTTATAGATATTCGCATGGGAGCACTTCGCGATTACACGCCCCATTGTTTGGAGAGATTGCCCCATTAGATTTCCATATGTTTATGCATATACAGGGCCCCTTGTCCAGCCGAGGCTGACCAAATTAGAGTACTGGCGGTGTGTACTTGATGATTTAGATACTGTCATCTGGTGACCGTATGTGGACTATGACCCATGGGAGGTCGATGATATAGAGCTACCCTACATGACCAGATCCAGATACTTGCTTAGGAGGACCCCTTTTATCATCGAGCGGTTTTTGGTGACGAGAGTGCTGAGACAACTAGGATTAGTTCAGATGATGCCATAGGGTGTGGCACATTATGCTAGATGCTGAGAGGATTTACCAGAGTGGGGTCCATTTGTGACCATTGAGGCAACCAAGGCATAGTACTTTGAGTTACGACTAGCTTAGTGGGCCATACATCCAGAGGTTACTGATGCAGGGACGACAGATGATTATGCCGCCTATTTTTACACACATCCCTTCCCATGATTTACTAGTCCAGAGGAGCCTACCCCATTGATGGGAGGGGCAGTTGCACGGGGGGGCAATAGCAGCCCCAGGGACCTCCAGTAGTAGTGTAGCAATAGGGTCAGGCACAGGTACTAGCACAGGGAGGGGTACAGGCAGATTAGGCCGAGGATATCGGCGGGGTGGCTATGGATGTGGATGACGAGAGCTCAGAGGAGGAGATGGATGAGGATTCAAATGAATTGGATAGTGGGGATGACGGGAATGACGGGGGTGGTGGGAGGTAGAGATTTTTCTTTGATTTTCCCTTTAGCATAAGGCCACAGACATCCAAAGTGGTGGGTCAGCTCAGTACTTCAGCTCCATGGATTACTATTAGGGCTCTGTCACAGGGACAGGTGGATGCTTTGCAGGTTGAGGTTCAGACTCTTCAGAGTCAATTAGCATAGGCATAGGTGACCATTAGTCACTTGCAAACACAAATAGCACAACCACTACCTCCTGACCCACAGATAGCTTAGCTTGCAACCAAGAGAGACATCTTTAGAGAGCGATGCATACAGGCTGAGGGGGTAGCCGAGAGACTGTTGAGATCATTTAAGAGCACCTCTATTGGAGAGGTTGTAGCAGAGGGCCTAGAGATTGCTCAAGAGGCTGAGTACTATAGGATGATGTATTTTGAGGCAGTGCCCCCTGAGCAGTGGATAGAATTTACACAGTCAGGTACTCGGACTCGGACCCATTCACGCAGTCACTCTAGGAGTGCGACCAGGAGTGTGGGTTAGTCAATCAGACGAGAAATCAAAGCTTCTAGGAGAAGACATCCATCGATACCTACTACCTCTGGAGGTAGCAACAGTCATGTTGCACAGCGAGATGCCCCTTAGTGATGAGCATTTTGTACACATTTATATCATTGTATTCGATATATCTTTTTGAAACATTTGATATGCTTGTATTCCTGGACATTTGTTCTAATGAGATCTATGAGATGTAGTGGTGATTTGATTATGCACATGTTATGGATGCATGTTTTTACTTTTATATGCTATGTCGTGTATGATGATGCAATACTGATATGATCTAAATGATTTTTTCTTCATGATGTATGTAATGAATGTATCATGCAAGATGTAAATGCTTTAGATGAAATGAGAGAATATAATTTATGATGTAATATGAATGCTAATAATGATGTAATGGAAATGCACTTATGTAATGAACTTATGATATATGATGTAAATGAACATGATAATCCAAGTGATGATGTGAAAATAATGAAATAGATGCAATTTTATTTATGAATGTGTGTGAAATATGCAAATGTATATGTTAATGAATGATTAAAATAACGACCATGCATATGATGTGTAATGATGGATAATGATCATGATGAATAAAATGAGATGATAATGAATATGATAATGAAATGAAATGATGATGTAAGTATGCAAATGATAATGATAATGGAAAATGATGTGAAATGAATGTGAATGAAAATGAGATGTAACAAATGTCTAGTCATACTCAACCATTGTCTGAAAAAGATATTCAAGAATGTGATCAACCCTCAAAAATCTATTTAAAAAGGCCCTCGAAATGCAAATGAATTATGCAGTCCTAAATGAAATAATGAACCATTCTCCTTGTTGCCATTTCCTGATGTGTTTTGTTGTCATCATTGAGCCTTTTGATATGTTGAAAGTTAGTACAAGAATCAAAGGGTATGTTAGCACCAATGATGACCCGATTAATTCTTTCATAATGTTTGATGTAGCAAGTTAATACAAGCATTGAGGTATAATTGAACCAAGCTGACTCGGGTATTGCTTGCATAAACAAACAAAAGTTAACCATTTTCTCTATGAAAATTCTGAAATGTCATCAATCATACATTGTAGAGTATGTCCCATGACCAATTTGCATCATACTAATGATTAACTTACAGACAACAAGCAAAGAAAAATCATACTTCTTCCTTGTGATTCTAGTTCAGTACATCATTGAACCACTCCAAAGATATGATGTCATCAAATATCAAAACAACAATTGCAACTAATTTTTTTAAGTTTGTCATTCATTTTATTTAGATTAAGATCATCCAATTTTTTTTAAATCATCTGTCAAAATAGTCATGTAAGCTCATTTTAATTGGACAAGACTGTTGTTTCCGATATCCTGATTCTAGACACATGCTACCAACTACCTACTAGAAAAGCTTCAAGAAGGGAACTACCCCTTAGTGACCTTGTACTCTAACTCTTGCTAGACACAACTGTTGTGATGGATAACCCTCAAATCATCAAGCCATGATGAGATCCTTGTCATTCCAAGGAAATGATGCAATGTGAATGCGATGGTGAGGTGTGTGCATGATGCCGATAAAAAGACAGATATGCAGAATGAATCCTAATAGATGAGAGAGCCAAATAAAATCACAAACAATGCCTGTTTGCTAGGTTTTCACCATTTTTTTTTATTGCACTTTTTCTTGATTTTATGATTTTTTTGTTATTACCAAGATGCTTGTTTGCCAGGTTTTCATCAAGGCAATTTTTTTTTTTTTTTTCCTTTTTTTCAAGACTTTTTATATTGTTTTTGATATTTTCTCAGGTGTAGAACCTTTTCAGATGAATGTTGTTGGTTGGATCTTCGAATAGATCCCCTTCTGCTATTGACCACTGATATGCCCCTGATCCGTATGCTACAATGATAACGAATGGGCCCATCCAATTAGGTTTGAACTTGCCTTTCTTTTCCCAATCTTGTTGATTTCGAGGGTTTTCTCTGAGAACCAAATCACCCACTTGAAAATTTTGTGGTTTGACTCTGTGATTGTAGCTATGGGACATAATTTGTTGATATCCCTTTAGGTGATTAACTGTAGTTTGATGTCATTCATCAAGCAATTCTAACTCTTGCAATCTTGATACTCGGTAGTCTTCATCATTGATTAGCCCCTTGAGTGATACTCAAAGTGAAGGAATCTCAACTTCCAGTGGTAGAATAGCCTTTGCTCCATAGACCAAAGCATAAGGAGTAGCTCTTGTCGATGTGTGGATGCTTGTTCTATAGGCCCATAATGTTGGATTCAATTGGACATGCCAATCACGGCCTGCTTCATTCACTATTTTCTTCAAAATCTTTAGTATTGTTTTGTTTGAAGCTTTGGATTGACCATTCCCTTATGGATAATAAGGTGTAGAGAACCTGTGTTGGATGTGAAATATTTCACCTAGTTCATCAACATCCTGATTTTTAAAGGGTCTACCATTATCTATGATAATGGAGTTAGGAATGCCATATTTGCAAATGATATAATTTAAAATGAATGAAGAGATTTGTTTACCCATAATAGTTGTTAGAGGAACAAATTCAATCCACTCAGTTCAATACTCAGTACCTATAATGATAAATTTATGTCCATTTGAAGATAGTGGATGTATCTTGCCAACCAAATCTAATCCCCACTAAGCGAAAGGCCATGTTGTGGTGAAGGGTTGTAATTCCTGAGCATGAGCATGAATGAGATTGCCATCAATCTGACATTTTGCACATTTCTTCACAAAGGTGAATGATTCTTTCTCCATGGTTGGCTAGTAGTACCCTAATTTTGCATGTTTCTTTGCTAAGGTTAGTCCCCTTGAATGTGTCCCACAAATTCCACCATGGACCTCTTGTAAGGCCTTTTCCGATTCATCGCATTCAAGACATCTAAGGAGGGTACCATCCAGACCACACCGGTATAAGATGTCAGCAATTAAGGTGTAACGGGATGATTGATGAATGAAATTTCATTTTTGATTCCTAGGCAAGCCTAAGGGTAAAGTAGTATATTTTAGGTAAGTGTAAATTTGGCCATATATGGAAGAATCAGAACTCATTAGATGGCAAATGATTTGAGTTTCAGGATTGTCATGGGTGGGAGAAAAAAATTGTTCCACTAGGAAATCGTACCATTTTTTATTCTCTGTCAACTAGAGTAGAGAGGCGATTGTAGCCATAGCGTCTGCTACTTTATTATAAATGCGCGAAATCCGTATGAACTTGATATTAACAAAGTATTTCTTGAGATCTTCCACCATTCTTTTGTAAGGTATCAACTTGTCATCTTTAGTGTGATATTTGTCATTGATTTGGTTTATAACAAGTAGTGAATCACCAAAAACTTGAAGTTCTACAATTTTCTAGTCTACTTCAATTCATATGCTGATTATCAATGCCTCATACTCAACTATGTTTTTTGTGCAAGGAAACATTAGCCGATAAGATTTTGGGATTGTATGTCCTTGAGGTGTAATAAAAATAATTTTTGCTCCTCAACCATGCTGAGTGTAAGAACCATCAAAGTAGAGTGACCATGACTATTGGATATCTATTGTGAACACATCGGCATCAGGAAAATCAACATGTATTGGGTGTTCTGCTCGTATTGATGCTTCCCCTAATTGATCTGCAATTACCTATCCCTTTATAGCTTTTCAATCCACATAATGAATATCAAACTTGCTTAGGATCATAACCCATTTAACCAACCTTCTAGTTAAGGTTTCCTTACTTAGAAGATATTTGAGTGGGTCAATCTTAGCCACAAGCTTTACTATATGAGTTAACATCTAGTGTCGTAATTTTTGAGAAGTAAATACCACTGCTAAACAAGCTTTTTCAATGAAAGTATAATTTAGCTTGTGACTTGTTAGGGTTCGACTAATGTAAAAAATGGCTCGTTCTTTTCTTGAGTTGTCTTCTTGTGCCAATAATGCTCCTAAAGACACTTCCATGGCAACAATATACAATATGAGAGGTGCACCTTGTAATGGTGGAATCAACACTGGTGGATTCATGAGATACTGCTTTATCTGATCAAGTGTTGCTTTGCACTTATACTCCCACTTGAATGGAACATTCTTATGCAAGAGATGTGTAAATGGTAAACTTTTATCTGCCAGTTGAGCAATGAATCTTCGAATGGATTGTAACCGTTCTTGTAAAGAGCATAGTTGACTAATATTCCTTGGTGGTGGCATATCAAGAATTGCTTGTACCTTAGCTGGATCCACTTTAATTCCCTTTTCTAACACAATGTATCCTAATAACTTTCTAGATTTCACTCCAAAGACACATTTCTTTAGATTAAGTCTTACTTTGAATTTTTCCATTCTTTTGAAAATTGTAGATAAGATATCAATGTGTCCTTCTCTAGTGTTAGATTTGGCAAGAAGATCATCAACATAATCCTCCATGAATGTATGCATCATATCATGAAAAAAAAATTTCATTGCTCGTTGGTATGTAGCTCTTGCATTTTCTAATCCAAATGGCATTACGTTCCAGCAATAGGTACCCCAAGGACATGTAAATGTTGTTTTATCTTGATCTTCTGGTGCAATCTTTATCTGGCTGTATCTTGAAAATTAATCAATGAGTACATTGCATGTCCAGTAGTTAGATCCACAATCATATCAATGTTTGGTAAGGGAAAGTCATCTTTAGGACATGCTTTGTTCAAATCCCTAAAATCTGTGCAAATTCTAATCTTTCATCTGGCTTTGAAATAGGCACGATATTGGAGATCCATTCCGCATAGTCCATGGACCAAATGAATCCAACATCTAAGAGTTTCTTTAATTCCTCTTTAACCAACAACGCAACATGTGGATGCATTTTTTTGAGTTTCTGTTTTATAGGCTTTGCCCCTAGTGTAATAGATAAATGATGCATGATGAGATCTAGATCCAATCCAGGCATATCTGCGTAGGACCATGCAAAACTGATTTGATTATCTTTGAGAAATTATGTGAATCTAGGTACTTCTTCATCTATCAGAGATGCAGCCAATTGCAAAACTTTAGGCTTTTCTGTAGTACCTATATTGAGTGCCTCCATTGGTTCAATTAGAATGGAAGATCTTTCCTGATAATACTCTGGAAGAGTGTCAAGTTTCCCATCCTTTGGTGCCTTTGAAAGGTTTTCACCATTGGATACGCTTTTTATTTTCCTCTTTTCTTGATCTAATACTACCTTTGTTAGGTTTTCACCATTAGATCTTTCTTTTCTATTATTTATTTCATAGCTAAGAAACTTGGCACTTTCCTCTCGAAAACTCTAATCTTGTGATTCCCTAGTGGAACTTGTTTCGGGATGAGATGAACAAAGAAAGTTTATTATGGTTTCATCATTTGGAAAAGTTGGAACATCAATGGGTGTGACTTGTTCCCAATCAATGAGTTCGAGATGAACCAAAGGTAATGGATCATTAGGATGAGTAAGGTCATTGGCCGTTAGGGTCATGATGTTATTGTCAATGTTATTATGGGATAAGTCTAAGATGGTATCTTCCTCAAAATGATCTATCTCACTTTGAATTGAATTGGTCACCCTAAAGTCTTGATCGATAAGACATAATCAAGCAGAGGTCTTGAGATTTATCCTTGTAAGAATGCAAGTGAAAATTTGTTTATGAAATCCACCCTTTTCTCTGAGATGAAAGTATCATCCGAGAAGTCATCCCATTCATATTCATTTGAGTTTGTTTTAGAATTATCTGCTTGAATTCTCAGAATTGATTCAGCTAACTCCTCATTAGATGGCCTTTGTGTTACTTTTTCCTTAGTATCTTCACCATATCCTAACCCAGTCTTATCTTTTGGATGCATTGTTTTTAATTGGAAAGGTTGAACAATACCCTCTTTCCTTTTAACTAGAGGGCCATTTCCTTCATAACCCATTTGTTGCATGATAGCATAACCCTTTCCATATTGTTGTGTGGGTAACTTGATATGTTGTATGGATTCTTCTTCATCTTTATAGAGCCAATCAAGAATACCTTTTTATTCTACTTCATTTTCTTTGATAAACATCCCATTAAACTTGGTGATGGGGGCTGAAGTTGAGGCTAAAACTATTGCAGCCTGTTGTGTAGATGTTGACAGCTGACCATGGGATCTTGGGGATAGCGGTAGATTAGAGAGAGATAAATAATATTCTCCCACCCCCTTATCTTTCAATTTTAACTTGGTGCCAAAATTTCTTATCATTTCTTGCACTTGTTCTTTGTTTTTGTAGGTAGAGATGGCCAAAGCCTCTCTATTATGTGGGACGAGTGTGTCCTGAGTTGCTCTTAGGTTAGAACAAGTTTGAATACTAATGTGATCAATGGGTATTGTTACTTCCTGTCCATCATATGGAAACATCAAACATTGATGATAAGTAGATGAAACATCTTGCATGTCATGAATCCATGGATGACCCAATAGTATGTTATAGGTTAGATCCCGATCGAGAACTTGACAAAAGATATTCTTCACAATAGGTCCCACTCTAATTGGTAGCATGATGAGACCTTTGGAAGTCCTTTCCTCATCATCATAAGCCTTGATTGTAATTTTCCTCTGTGGATCTATAGAGTCTGCTAAATATCCCTAAGCTAGGACCAATTTTAAAGTACAAATGTTTAATCTAGCTCCCCCATCTATGAGAACACATCTAATGCAAGCTTTGTGAACCATGACCTCTAAATAGAGTGATGAATTATGTGAATGGGTTACGGATGAATCATTTCTTTTAGAAAAAGATAAACATGTGTAGGAGGACAAGTGTCCCACCATGGCTTGAAATTTATTGATATCTAGATAAGGGATACAGTTGTATCAACAAGGGCCTTTTCTACAATGTCCTTATGTGCAGGTGATACCTTTAAAAGTTCCAAGATAGAAATTTAGGCTAATGTTTTTTGTAGTTGATCAACCAAATTGTATTGACTTGGAGGGGGAATTTCTGCTTTAGATGAGCTAACTTTGACAATGATCTTGGCTTGTCCCCTTGTCGTAACATTGACCTCTCGATATTCTTGCTTACCTTTGATTCAAATAGCATTGATTTGAGGATCTTCAGTATAGATATGATTGATAATAATGTCATGGATGTTATTAACAATCTTGCCCTTGTCACTCGAGGATTCCCCTTTTTGATAATTAGGGAGCAGATTCTTGAATGCTTGATGGTCATTATTGACATTATGTCCCTCAACTATGATGGTATGATTATCAATCAAATCTTGAACAATATTCTTTAACCCTTGGCAATTTTTTTTCTTGTGACCTTTGCACCTATGATAATCACAGAAGTGTGAGTCATTCCATGATGGTGGTTTAACTCGAGGTTCATAGTCTCTTTGTGGTGGCAATGTAATAGCGTTTTGATTCAATAATTCTTTGAGAATGGATTCCAAAGATTGGCCCAAGGGAGTCAAAATTCATCGACTTGAAAAATATGACGATCTGGGCACATTTGAATTTTGATTATTGCCAAAATTATTTCCATGATTGTTAGTTGTGTTTCCTTGATTAGAAACATTGCCTTGAGTGCTAGAATTTCTAGTATTATTGTTACGTTGAACACTTGACACATTAAGGACGGCAGGCTTTGTATTCACCTTGTTAGCACCTACTACCCCATCATTCACAACATTTTTATTTCGAGTCCAAAATCGTGACTTGTCATTGTTGTTATTATGGTTTTTGTTGTTGTTGTTGTTGTATGAATTTGAACCCTCTTTATCAATTTTTAAAACTCCACGCTTGATCAATGCACCTTCAATGGTAATTGTGTTTTCAATCAATTTTTCAAATGATTGAGGATAGTGAAGGTTTAGTTTGTAACTCATTTCTTGATTAAGACTATCGATGAAGATCTCCATCTTTTCCTTTTTAGGAATAGGATGAGAGTATCTAGCAAACACCCTTCTCCACCTTTGCAAAAATGTAGTGAAAGATTTCCCTGCTTTTTGTTTTATCTTACAAAGATCAAGCATGGTTATCTAGTGTTGGATGTTGTAAGAGTATTGTGATATAAACTTATTTATCAACTCTTCAAAGGTTTTAATGGGGGGAGTGATCTTTGAAAGCCACTCCATGGATTGTCCACCAAACTTCATGGAAACAACAACATTAAGTAGGTATCGTCATGAGCAAATTCTAAGCTCATATTTTAGAAATCCCTTACATGCTCAATGGGGTCAATTTTCCCATTAGACCTATCAGACTTAGGGATTTCACAATGTTTTGGAAAAGGAATCATTCAAAGATTTCTATCGAATGAATAAGGACATATTTCCTCCAAAAAATACTTCTTTGTTGCTCCCCCTTGCATTTCTTTTATTTGCCCTTGTAATTCCTTGATCTGTTGAGTAAGGTCACTAAAATCGTTAAGAGGAGTTTCAGGATTTTCTTTAATCCCTTCCGTGTCAAAATCAACAGGTAACTTAGCTCCTTCATTAGCTAAAGAAAGAAAATATCTCTCCTTGTTTCGTTCTAAAATCCTTTCCATAAGAGTATGGAATTGAGGATCCTGCTCCGCTTCTTGAAGTTTTTCTTCCTTTAGCTCTACAGTATTTGAATTATTAAAGATGTTTTCCTCCCTCTCACTATTATCACCCATTTTGCTCACTGTACTTTCATCTTTTTCTATGTGCTTTCGAGATCTCGTGGTAACAGGCATAAGCTTTAGTCAAATTCTAATAACTTTGATCAAAGGAATGAAATAGTGCAATGGTGATGGATATGAAATTCAGGATAGAATGAAGATTCTATGACTTAAAAGATTTTTAATGTTTAGCTCGTGATTCCCTGATTGAAAGGATGAAAATCTTGTTTGCGGGAATTAAACCAAAGATCAAAAATAAAGATGATTTTGCACTTTGTGAAGTTTGATCTTAGCTTTGTAGAAAGATGAATTTAATGGATGCCTAATGTGCTTGAGTTCTCTATTGCAGAATTTGATTTGGATGAGTAGCGTATGTGATTGCAGGTTAGGGAATATAAGAGGAATGAATACGTTGACTATGGTTATGCCTTTGAGAAAGGGCTTTTCTTTGAAATAAATCTATTGAGTATAAAGGTTCTACAACATAATCATCAGTGAAACCTCTAATATAGTCGTGATATCGATGAATAAATGTTCTATGTTCAAGTAGGACCTTTCAACTTTGATATAGAAATTTTCTCTTTTTCAATACCTTCTTATAACTAAGAGACTTCTTGGGCTTTCTAATCTTTCTTTCTAGGGATTTCTTAGCAAATGTTGTAGACTTCCAAACTCTAAGCATGGGAAAGACTAAACCGATAAGACTTGATTTCTAAAAGTCAAAAAATCACCTAGGCTCAGAAAATAGATGTGCCAAAACAAAGACTGAATGCACCAAAACAGAGCACAGATGTGCCGAAATAGAGCACAGATGTGCCAAAACAGAGCACAGATGCTCTGAAACAAAGCAAAGATGCACTAAAATAGAGCAAAAATGCACCGAAATAGAACACAAATGCATCGAAACAGAGCACAAATGCACCGAAATAGAGCACAGATGTGCCGAAACAGACTCGGGATGTGCTAAACTACTTCTGAGACCGACATGTTTTGATAGTTTGATAAAATTTTCGTATTTTGGATGATCTTAATCTGATTTAAATGTGAAAAACACAACATAGAAGCAGATAGTTGTTTTGTTAATCCTAAAATCTAAACAAAGATTGTATGTTCTTGAGATTTCCATAGGTTTTAAACAAGATACACACTTTAGTCAGACTCACTCTTAATTCATCAAATAGGTCATCATAGTAATCACAACCCACAACTTAAAATCGCATCGACTCACACAACCTTGTCACCCCCTAGAGGGCACCCGTTTTTTTATCTTTTCTAGGTGCGTACTCAAAGTGACGAAAGTGGATACTGAATCCCTTGAGCAAACAATCCGTGGCAACTATATGGTGAGTGTCTTGGGGGTAGATTCTTCCCTCCCCTTGCACCATGATTAAGATGATGTTTGGATACTGACACGACTGGCTTTCTACACTATAGTTCATAGTAAGGGTATTTGTTCAGTGTGGCAAATAGATATACTCCCTCGAGAAACCTCCCAACCTTTCGAACAAAGGTTTTGGGGATGGTTATCCTGCGCACTACTGTCAAGTTGGATTTTCATCAACAACTTGCTTTTTATTAAAGTGGGTTGGAAACCTTGGCTTTAGGTGTTTCCACTTAGGTCGTTCTTCTTGGGTGAGTACTTTTTCCCACAAGAGCAGGCCTTCTAAGGGATGTAATAAAATATTAAACTGCAGAAAATAAAAGGTAAGTCTAATGTTCAGATCACCAAGTTAAGGGGAGAACATAAACCTATTACCCACAATCATAACAAACAATAATGGTTCAATTTTAAATCCCAAATTGACAAATTCTCTACACTAAGTGAAGATTTTGCTTCACCAAAAACATGGGATTCATTTTAACCAAAAGAAAATTTATGTTTGGTGACTATCCTAGGATTGGTTAATTCAGATTTAAATGTCTACCCTAGGATTGCTTCATTCTGTTAAAAATAAAATTTGAGAAAAAATGTCCGCGGATTGCATTGGAATCAGAATTTAAATTTTTTACAACTGCATGCACCGAAAAAGGTCATCTATGTGCCGAAACAGGCCATGTATGCACTGAAAGATCTCACCAGAATGCACTGAAACAAAGTGTCTATCCACCGAAATAGGCCATGGATGTGCCGAAATAGTTAACATATGTGCCGAAAGATCTCATAAATACGTTGAAACAATCCTCATATGCACCGAACCAAGACTCGTATGCACCAAAATATGATTTTTGTCCGTCACCTACCAGAAAAATCTGCAAAAAGAAATATTAAATGTGGGGCTTGGCCCCACGGTGGGTGCTAGAAATATGTACATTAGAATGTGCAAATCAAAATGAATCTAAACTAATACACCAATGAAACATTAGATTAAAGAAACTAAATTAAAGAAAGCAAAATGCAAACTCTAAACATAAGCAGCTCTTTCAAATTCGTCCCATTGTCCTCTATCTCCAAGGATTAATTTCAAGATGCTTGCTCTCAGTAGTTTTAAACAATAGCTTGTAGAATGGCAACTTGAGAGAATGAGATTAATGAAAATGCATGTGCATTGCTAATATGATTTAAGCTACAAAATTGAAATGCTAATTAAATGCTATAATTGCGACAATGCGACTATAATAACTACGCATGAAAATCTAGGATTTGAGGTCCTTTTCCACTCATAAGAGGGTTGTATTTATAGATTTTTGAAGGAAAGAATTCAATTGGCCAAGATTGACGGTTGAGTTCAAACCTGTTAAAATGAACGGTGAGAGATCAAGAATTCGAAAAGAAGATGGAAGTTTAAGAGACAGATGGAAAATGAAGAGACAAATGAAAGGTGTCTCTCATAATTTAAATAAATAAATATTTAATGATGTGTGAGAAATGAAAAGCCTTTAATTAAATATTAAAAATATTTAATTATGTAAGAAGAGAAAAAAAAATTTAATTAAATATTTGAAAATATTTAATTATTGAGAAAAGTGAAGAATTTAGGAAGTGTTTTAATTAAATATTGAAAATATTTAATTAAATGTGGAATGAAGAATATCATTTAAATTTAGAATTTAAACTTGTGATAATTAATATAAATAAATTTTGAAATCTATTTAATTAATTAAGAGGAAGGTAGCATTAATTAAATAAACTTTATTTATTTAATTAAATTAGAAGAATTGAAAAATGAACAATATAAATAAATAATTAAATTTATTTATATGTAGATGACTTAAGAATATTAATTAAATAATCCATATTTAATTAATTAATAGATTTGGTTAACCATGACCATTTTTAGATGTGTACATTTTCATCTTCAATCATCTTCATATTTTGGGTAAGTGCACCAAGATGGTTCCCAAAAAGGGGACTTAAGTGGAGAGCTTTTTTATGAAATCAGGAAATACTGATCTTGGATATGAAATTGAGGATACTTAGACTCAGAATTTTGAGATGGAAAAAAAAGAAGGATTCAAGTGCTCTGAGTCTACTTTCTAAACTGCTAATTTATTTTGAAAATGGTTGAGATTAAGGGGTTCAAACGAGGGACGTGCACAAATTGGTGTTGTTTTTGTCAGAAAAACATAACATAGAAACTCTTGTACGACCCTCGTACGGTGAATTTTTTTTTAGTATTTTTAAAATCGCAATGGTCAGAAGTTAGCTAATAGTATGTAGTTGATGCATTATTTTTCTGATAATTTTTTAATGAATATTTGATTTTTTACTAATTTGTGAAGTGGACATATCCTGAAAATAGAATTTTGGCTATGCTACCCCTACAAATTTTGGAAACTAGTTGATTTGGATTTCTTTTTAATTTTTTAGAATGGATTCTAGTTTCTAAAATGTACTTTATTTGAAAAATTGATGAATAGTTAATTTATAACGAAAAAAATACCAAACACTGCTTTTTGGCAAAAAAAAGACATACCGATAAAATAAATTATGGATGAAAGACTTAACATTTTCAGAAAGTGAAAAAAATTACATCATTGGATAGCTAAGAGATAACCCAACATTACCCATGTGCTCGATTTTTTTGATATTGAACCACGTGCAATCCTGATGGTGAGCACAAAATCGATTATGAGAAATATGGTGGATTTAAAAAAAAAAAGTCTTTGATCATTGGGAATGCCCTCCAAGCCTTTGGGTTGGTATTCCAAGGTAAATACCAAGCCTAAAGCTCAAGAATTCCCAAATCAAGATATAATGCGAGTGTGTTATAACGCACTCGTGTTATATCTCACTTTTGACATGGTTTTTGCTTCTGCAGGGAACATGTCTACTAGCACATAACACGAGCGCATTATAATGCGCTCACGTTATGTTTTACTTTATGTTAAATGCCAATATATTAATGTATGTTGATATATTTTTATGTACGTGTATGTCATGTATGTATGTATGCTTGTATGGATGTAATATTTTATATGTACATATGTATTATGCTTGTATGTATGCATTTATGTATGTCTTTAGATGAAGGGAGAATTTAGAGAGAGTCTAGAGAGATGGAGAGGGGGTCAAAGTGAGAGTTTAAGAGAGAGGGAGTGGGAGAGAAGGGGTTGGATCGAGGGGGACTTAGCTAGGTAGATTGGGAGGGATAGAGGGAGGGGGAGAGAGAGGGGGGGTGAGAGAGAGAGAATTGAGGGAGAGAGAGAGTGGGGTGGGAGATAGAGAATTGAGGGAGAGGGAGAGAGAGAGACAAAGAGAAAGAATGAGTTATGTAGGTAGGGTGCAAAAGGGAGACACTTGAGAGTGTGAGAGGGAGAAACTTTAGAGATAGGTAGTGAGAGGGAGTGTGAGAGAGATGGAGTGTGAGAGAGACGGAGTGGGAGAGAGATGGAGTGTGAGTGAGAGAACTAAGGGAGGGAGAGGGTGTGAGAGGGAGGGACCTGATAGAGGTAGAGAAAGAGGGGGGTGGAGTGAGAGGGACCTATCTAGGTAGGGTTGGAGGGATAGATAGAGAGAGGGGAGAGAGAAAAAGAGAGAGTTACCTAGGTAGGTAGCCATAGGGAGAGACCTTAGAGAGAGAGGGGTTGGGAGGAAGAGACACGAGAGAGAGGGAGAGAGAGGTGGTGGGAGAGAGTGGGATAGAGTTGGAGGGACATAATGAGAGATGGATAGAGGGAGTGAGAGAGGGTGGTAGGGATTGATTGAACGAGAGGTACGTAGAAAGAGGGAGATAGTAGATAGAGACAATTAGAGAGGAGAGGGAGGGAAGGAGGGAGAGGTGAGATGTATAGACAGAGAGAAAGTGATAGGGGTTGAGGGTATATGATTGAAGGATTAAGGTGGAGGACCTATAGGGTTGATGGTTTCTAGGGTATTAGGGTTTAAGGTTAGAGGGTTGAGGGAATAGGATTGATGGTAGAGGGTATTTGGTTGAGGGTATAGGGTAGAAGGTTTAAGGTTTAAGAATTTAGGTTTGAAAGGTTTGGGGTTAAGGGTTTAGGGTTAAGGGTTTACTGGGTTGAGGGTAGAGGGTTTAGGGTATAGGTTTGAGGCTATATGGTTGAAAGATTAGATTCTGGGTCCAATGTAAGGGGTAGAGGGTTTAGGGTTTAAGGATTGAGGGTTGAGGGATTAAGGGTTGAGGGTTGAGAATTGAGGGTTGTGTGTTTAATGTATAGGGTAAAGGGTAGAGGGTTTAAGGGTTGAGGGTTGAAGATTGAGGGTTTAAGGTATAGGATCGAGGGATTAGAGTTGAGGGTCCAATATATAGGGTAGAGGTTATAGGGTTTGAGAGATTAAGGGTTGAGGGATTAGGGTTTAGGGTAGAGAGTATTGGGTTGAGGGTAGAGGTTAGAGGGTAGAGGGTAGAGGATAAAGGGTTTAATAGTTTAGGGTTTAAGGGGTTAGGGTTGAGGGTTGAGTGTTTAGGGTTGAGTGTTTAAGGGTTTAAGGGTTGAGGGTTTAAGGGTCAAGAGGGTTGAGGGATTAGGGTTGAGAGTTTACTAAGTGGGTTTTAGGGTTGGGGGATTAGGGTAGAGGGTAGAGGATTGGCGCTAGAGGGTAGAGGGTTTATGGGTTAGGGTTTAAGGGTTTAGTGTTTAGGGATATGGGATTAATAGGTTATAGGGTAGAGGTTATAGCAGTTGATAGATTAGGGTTTAAGGGTTGAGGGTTGAGGGATTTAGACGGTATAGGGGTTTAGGGATTAAAGTTTAAGGGTTGAGGGTTGAGGGTTGAGGGATTAAGAGGGTATAGGGGTTGAGGGATTAGGCATTAATGGTTGAGGGTTGAGGTTTCAAGTATTAAGAGGGTATAGGGGTTGAGGGATTAGGGTTTAAGGGTTGAGTGTTGAGGGTTGAGGGATTAAGAAGGTATAGGGGTTGAGGGATTAGGGTTTAAGGGTTGATGGTTGAGGGTTGAGGGATTAAGAAGGTATAGGGTTTGAGAGATTAGATTTTAGGGGTTGAGGGTTGATGGATTAAGAGGGTATAGTGGTATACGGATTAGGTTTTAAGGGTTGAGGGTTGAGGGTTCAAGGATTAAGAGGCTATAGGGATTGAGTGATTAGGGTTTAAGGGTTGAGGGTTGAGGGATTAGGGTTTGAGGGTTGAGGGTTGAGGGATAAAGAGGGTATAGGGGTTGAGGGATTAGGGTTTAGGGGTTTAAGATTTGAGGGTTAAGGGTTGAGGGTTGAGGGTTGAGGGTTGAGGGGTTGAGGATTAGGGGTTAAGGGTTGAGGGTTGATGGATTAAGAGGGTATAGGGGTTGACAGATTAGGGTTTAAGGGTTGAGGGTTGAGGGATTAAGAGGGTATAGGGATTGAGGGATTAGGGTTTAAGGGTTGAGGGTTCAGGGTTCAGGTTTGATGGATTAAGAGGGTATAGGCATTGAGGGATTAAGATTTAAGGGTTGAGGGTTGATGGATTAAGAGGGTATAGGGGTTGAGGGATTAGGATTTAAGGGTTGAGGGTTGAGGATTAGGGTTTAAGGTTTGAGGATTGAGGGTTGATGGATTAAGAGGGTATAGGGGTTGAGGGATTAGGGTATAAGGGTTGAGGGTTGAGGGTTGAGGGTTGAGGGATTAAGAGGGTATAGGGATTGACAAATTAGGGTTTAAGGGTTGAGGGTTGAGGGATTAGGGTTTGAGGGTTGAGGGATTAAGAGGGTATATAAGTTGAGGGATTAGGGTCTAAGGGTTGAGGGATTAGGTTATAAGGTTTGAGGGATTAAGAGGGTATAGGGGTTGAGGGATTAGGGTTTAAGGGTTGAGGGTTGAGTGTTGAGGGATTAAGAGGGTATAGGGTTTAAGGGCTGAGGTTGAGGATTAGGGTTTGAGGGTTGAGGGATTAAGAGGGTATAGGGGTTGAGGGATTAGGGTTTAAGGGTTGAGGGTTGAGGGATTAAGAGGGTATAGGGGTTGGGGGATTATGGTTTAAGCATTGAGGGTTGAGTGATTAAGAGTGTATAGGGATTGAGGGATTAGGGTTTAAGGGTTGAGGGTTGAGGGATTAAGAGGGTATTGGGGTTGAGGGATTTGGGTTTAAGGGTTGAGGGTTGACGGATTAAGAGGGTATAGGGGTTTAGGGATTGGGGATTAAGGGTTGAAGTTTGAGGGTTGAGGGATTAAGAGGGTATAGGGATTGATGGATTAGGGTTTAAGGGTTGAGGGTTGAGGGATTAGGGTTTGAGGGCTGAGGGATTAAGAGGGTATAGGGGTTGAGGGATTAGAGTTTAAGGGTTGAGGATTGAGGGTTGAGGGATTAAGAGGGTATAGGGGTTGAGGGATTAGGGTTTAAGGGTTGAGGGATTAGGGTTTGAGTGTTGAGGTTTGAGGGTTTAGGGTTTAGGGATTTAGGGTTTCTCCCACTCTCCCCCTCTCTCCCTCCCTCTCTATCTCCCACTCTCCCTCTGTCTCCCTCCCACTCTCTCTTTCTCCCACTCTCCCCCTCTACCACTCTCCCCCACTCTCTCCCAATCTATCTTTGTCCCACTCTCACCCTCTCTCTCTCCCTATCTATCTCCCACTCTCTCCCACTCTCTCGGTCTCCCACTCTCCACTTCTCCCCTTCTCACACTCTCTCTTTCTCCCACTCGCTCCCTCTCTCCCTCCCTCTCTATCTCCCACTTTCCCCCTCTATCCCTCCCACTCTCTCTTTCTCCCACTCTCCCCCACTCTCTCCCACTCTATATTTCTCCCACTCTCACCATCTCTCCCTCCTCTCTATCTCCCACCTCCCTCCCCTTCTCCCACTATCACCATATCTCCTCCTCTATCTACCACTCTTCACTTCTCCCCTTCTCCTACTTTCTCCCACTCTCTCTTTCTCCCACTCTCCCCTCTTTCCCTCCCACTCTATCTCCCACTCTCCCCCTCTCTCCCTCCCACTCTATCTCCCCCTCTCTCCCTCCCACTCTCTGAGAAACTCCTATACTCTCAAAAATACACTAAGAAAACCAAATTTTACATAACGCACTCATGTTATAACACGTGCACATTATAACACGAGCTTATTTTTTACTCCACTAAAACTTTAAAAAACTCTATATACCCATGATTTGAAGGCCCATAGTCTGCATATGCCCCTGGTTCTACATGTGCTCTAACAAAAAATAGCTTTTTGATGATGTTGTAAAGTGTGCAAGCATCTTTTTCACATTCCATCATCTTTTCCTTGACCTTTTTACCACCTTTGCATGAAATAGTAGAGTTTCCACGTTGAAAGACATATAATATAAATTGAAGTTTGAATTCCACTGAAAAATGATATACAATTGAAGTGTGGAAGGGAACAAGCTTTTGAACAAGTCAAATTGTTGTGGAGTTTGAAGAAAGAAGAAGCTAAGGCTACATAATTGGGTTGAACTCCTCCACTTGAAAGTCTGGTTTTTAAGGTAAGTGAAGTCTTTACACATTTTATTTCATTCTATTATGGCTTGCTTTCATTTTTGTTTGTCATTATAACCTTAGGTTGCCAATGCACATTTTAAATTACCAAATTATATACAAAATTATATACACTTGCCAGTTATAGAAATTCAGAACCATTCACCAAAATTCATCCTTTAAGACAACTCCAAGCCTCTCCCATTCCTTCGAAGGGTCCAGACACCTTCTAATGCCTCTGCACAAACTGATACAGTACAAAGGAAGAAATCAACACCTTTCTTGACACACTTATTCAACTATATTTCCCTTCACAAAGCATTTGATTCGTATACTCAAATTAGCATTAAGAGTTCCCAATTCCTTAAGGACCTTCAAAACACCTTAAAAGTATTGAAAATAACTGATTACAATCAACTAGGTCATCAAAACATCAACCAATGATTATGTCATTCACAAGTTGTCTTAAATCTTCCATAATGGCACCATTGTTTACAAACACAAACTATAATTCTTAAGCCACAACCAAACCATTATTTTCTTAATAAATCTTTGTTTGAGTTAATACAAAAAAAATGAAACCTTTCAAAAGTCTTCCCTTACACACAAACTTAGTTCCTTAGTTCACTGTCCACATTACTAGTAGCCAAGCATCTACAAACTGTCACATGTATCTCCCAAACCATGCACACACTTCAAACTGTGATACTCATTTTTGATGCAGAGTAAGAGGACCCAAAACCATTGAAGATGTCAACTTGCCTTCAAGAGCCATCTAAGAAGATTAAAAAGGAGTAATGGACCAATCCCAACACTCCTCCAAGATGGAAAACAAACAAAAACATTATTTCCCACATTTCACCCTTGGAATCTAGTTACTGTGCAAAACCAGTTTGGGACCCTTAACTCCAAAACTTTCCAAAAATCCAAGAAAATAAAAGAATGATTGTAGCACCAATTTCAGAGTTGCAAGACATACCTTAGCCCACCACATGACTCCTTTGGGAAAACATTAAGACAACTAACCTTTTTCACTATTTTAGTCCTCCAAGTAGGCCAATTTTACAAAGGAACTACCCTTAGATCTTCACACCAGACCTCCAAAATGAAAAAAAATATTTAATTAGGTCTCAAAACAAGATAAATTCTAGGTCTTAGGACCTTACCCACTCAACTAGGCTTCCAATACAAAACCCCCATTTTTCAATGCAAAGAGGGAGGGTTTATATAAACTCCTATACCTGTGCCTTCCCAAACCATTCCAAAGCATAAAAAATCTTCAAGATACCCTGCACAAGGTCAAAAGTTCATTACATAGACCACTCCTTCAACACTTTTTCAAAATCACTCCTTGGTTCCTCAAATTCTCATGGAAAAGTGCTTGTTTGAGCTTAGAACCACAGATCCTATTGTCATTAGTTTCATTCCAAGGAATGTTAAACAATAAAAGACCCTACTCTAACAATGTACATTCCATCCCACTGAGAAACAAGTCATAATAGTAGGTGGGATGGTCATTTCATAATTAAATCCTACTCAAACCCTTGGCTGGCTTGAAATGAGCAGTTTCAAAAAAAATTCAATTGCTCCTTTCAAATGTAATGCTAAGCCCTTAGAACTAATGCATTAGAGACTTAAGACATGTTCATAAAATATTATATTAGTTTTGTATCAAGGGGAGGCTGTATAGATGCGTACAAGTGCACAAAGTGCAAAAAAACCAATGAATTTCTAAAAAAGAGCATTTTTTTATCAAAAAAATGGATTTCAAAATGAACAAAAATCCTCCCTTCAAGCCAATGGAGGTTGTTTAAACCTTTTTAAATGACAACCAACTCCCCCCAATTCCTATAACTAACAAAAAACCACCTTTAAAATCTCATATAACTGGTACATGAAAAATGTCTTTAATAACCCTCTTACAACATGAAGATACCCAAAATTTAATCAAATTTAAAAATGGAAGCATAGATTGTCAAGGTGCTCCTACACCACAAAATTATCAGACACTCACAATGCCATTTAATCTTTAGTTTTCAGAATCACCATCATGGTTATTCACTTATAGTTAGAAATGTGCTCTGGCTAGCTTAGTGCTTCCATAGTTTGTACACATTTGTCTACATGCTAGGTTAACTTTTGTACACAATGATTGTAAGTATTATTTAAATGAAGCCTTCAATGACATATATTTTTTAATTACCTTGACTGGATACATTTTTTAGGAACTAATATTCATCTCATTACCATGGTAAAAATAAAATTATCCCCCATGCTGAAGAAAAAGACAAAGAGGAAACTAACAGATCAAGAGAACGAAACCTTGAAAGAAAAGGAGAGAGTTTGAGTGGTAGAATATCATGAAAAGAAGAAATTGGAAATGATTGATGAAAACAACCTGATTATAGAGGAACCTCAACCATCAAAAAGAGAACGGGAATTGGTAGCACAACAAGCACGAATGTGAAAGCATCATCGTAAGACAGATTCAGATACCGTAGTTGGAGACACACCATCTACGACAAGTGAATATGAAGGGACAACATTAAGAACAAGCAAATATGGAGGGACACCATCTAGCACAAGTGAATATAGACATACACCATCTACTGCAAGTGAATATGGAGGGACACCATGTATTGCAAGTGAATATTGTTGGACACCATCCAACACATCTCAAGCTGAGAGTACATCATCACTCAAAATTGACGAAGAAGATATGCCATCATTCCCATGTGAACCTCAAGGTATGTATTCTTCTCCACCCTTGATCGAAGGTATGCAATCTAGCCCACCTCAATTAAATATTGATGAAATTGCTAATGTTGAGATGTATGTACCTAGGAGAACACCACCAAGAATTTTGCGTAGAAAGCCAAAGTATTTGATTAATATTGATGATGATATTTTGCATCACATGGAAGGTAATATTTCAACACACACTTGCAGAAGATATGCTGATAAGATTTGGGAATGATTGTTTGAAAGGCTAAATGAGAGTGCAAGATGTCGACTATTTGTTGAAACAATGCAGGGTGTAAAGTATAGGAAGATCATGAAGACTCTTGGGTTGAGAACATCGAATGCATCAAGCGAAGATAATATTGTGAAGAATCTAATGGATGCTTATGAGAGTGTGGGTAAGACCTCACACTCAAAGGATAGTAATGTCATCCGACGTGTCATTACATCAACTTTGGTAAGTTGTCAAACAAAGAGAGCTCACCTAATTAAAAATTCTAGTGAGAAAACAAGAATTAGTATAAAAACTTTATCAAGAGCCATTCAAAGGTGGCAAAGAATTGAGGGCAATGATACAAATGAACTATGGGAATTCTTGAGGAGTTTGTCATGAAAAGATAAAGAAGTTTTTGAAGCCTTGAGAACACTAATTGAAGAGTATTGGAAGAATAACACAAGTCCATCTTTGAATCAAAGGGATGTGGTAAGAAGGAGAATCGGTAGTCAAAATCGTGAGCCACATCCAAAGCATTTTTTGGATATGACTCAAACCCAATTTTATCAAAAATTTGAAAATGATTATCCTCAAATTAGTATTTCTCAAAGATTTTTTGAACTGCTTAAACCTTTTTATGTCAAGATAAATCACACATGCACTACTTGTTGTTGTAGACTACATATTTAATTTTCTAACCATTATGATGTTTATTGTTCTATATGTTTAGATTTGCAAACTAACGATTTTTTGTAGGATTGTGGCATAGAAGGCCCAAAAAAATCTTCAAGAGAGTTCTTATCAAAAAAATTATGTGAAATAGAGGATGGCCAAATATTAGATAGGACAACATGCTTGGATGGTTCATGTGAGCATTGCAGTGGCTTCCAGCATATGTCAGTATGTCAACATATGGAAAGCATAGATGAGGTGGGACAAAAACTAGTAGAGTTTGAGAAGTATAAAATAGTGGCATATGCTACAAAAGATGGGTCTCAAGCAAAAAGGTATGATTTGGTTATTGAGAAGATTCCAATGTACCAATGTATGACCACATTTCGTGACAGTATACCGTCTAAGTATGCAATGCATACCCATAGAGCCTGATGGTTGGACACACAGTTCAAGCTATGCAAGGACACCTTTCCAATTGAAAGCATAGTATCCATGGTTGAATTTGTAGAGAACTACACTCTATAGCCACAACATGAGGTGCAGTCATAGTATTACAACTCCACATAAGTTTTGATATTTGTGCACATAGGATTAATTCATACATCTGATAGTATAAAAGAGCAAAGGAAGGTATTGAGGGAGTACCACTATTACACTAGTGATGATTGCACACATTCTCCAGAGTTCGTGCAAGGTTTCTTTCAGATGTTCTATAGTGGTTTGGCTTAGAGGGGTATAGAATACGATCAACATATAATATGGTTTGATAACTGTGCAACATAGTCCAAGAACTCATGCATGTTCTACTGGTTGTGCAGGATGCATGTCATTACAAGTATTCAACATATGTGGAATTTTTGTGAGGCTGGACATGGTAAGAAGGAGCATGATGGTGCAGGAGAATGCGTGAAAAGAGCATTAGAATGAGAAGAGTTAAAGTATAAAGATAGTGCAAAGTTGACAGATGAAAAATCAATCGTTGAGTGGTGTATTGCTTTGATGGGTCTAGGTAATGAAGGTACATCTTGAGTTCGTAGATTTTTTTGGTTGATGGATGATACTAACATTGCACCATATGAAGACTATTGTACACTAATAGGATTGTGTGAGGTACACTATTTCCTTAGCTCAAATGCAGGTTCATGGAGTATCGATACACGAAAGATGGCATGCTTTTGTTCTTCATGTACAATGCAAGCCTGGAATGATTGTGAGTCAGGGGAGTGGGTTGACAAATGATTCACAAGTTAGTTTAGCCCACTTCACACGTATCGCCCTCTAACGGCATTGGAACTCACACAGATGGAATCATAGGCCGACTTTTACCACGTATCAGATCTAGTTCAACCAGGTGATATATCTACTTTCTTAGTTGTTGAAATTCCATATCATTATCTTACTTTGTACTGTATTCATAATGTTGAAAAATATCAAGATATTTTTTGCACATATCAATGTAGGGCATGTTTATGCAGTTATTGTAGATGAAGACAATGAAGAGGGAACAAACTATTACTTGTGTTGTTATGTTGAGACCAAAAAAAATTTGGAGGCCCCAGTTATAGATAGAGAAAATATTGAATACCCTATAGGCGCAGTTATGGTTACTGTAACATGGCTTAGAAGGTACCCACATTCAAATGTTAAACATTGGATATTTTAGGACTTTGACATGCATCGTAATATTCTTCATTAATTGAACCTTGTTGTGGCATCCAATGTTCATTTGACCAAATATGGAGGTAGACCTTTGAACAAGATGTTCTGGAAGGTTTGTGAGCCTGACCATGAGGCAATAATTGACACAATAAAGAGTAGAGCAGACCTAGATGGTTCGTTGGATTAATTTGTAAGTGCATGCACATTGGTTCTTATTAATTTATACTTGTATGCACATTAATTTGTTTGATGCCAATACTATCATCTTCTTTTACAATGATTGGTGTCCCCTTGCAAAAAATGCAAATATATGAACCATCCAAGAGAATGTCAACTATAAAAGAAATGCAACATCTTGTTTTTGATGCCTGCATGCAAAATCTGTAAGTGCCTTCCATCTATTTTTATTTCATTTCCATTTTGGATGCTCTTTATTTTTCTCTTTTACTTTGCATATTTGTAAGTAAACTACTAAAAATTAAATGATGTTTCATTGCAGAAAATGTTGATTTAAGAGCCATCGAAGAGAATATCAACCAAAAAAGCAATGCAACATCCTTATTTTGATGATCTTGACAAATCTTAATTTTGATTTCAAGCCATTATAAAAGAGCGTGTGAAGCTTAGTGAGGGAATGTCAAGTTACTCATTTGAGGTTAACCTCATAATGAGCACTTATGATGTAGATATTTAAAGAGAATCTCGAATGTATGAGTGACATTGTAAAGGATCTGTGAGAATGAAGTGCCTCAGGCATTGTAATAAGATTTAATTACATAATGAGATATACTCAAATATTATAAGGTTTGAGTTCATGTTTGGTGTAGTAGCACCTTGTTCTCTAAATGCGTTGAATAGAAAAATTTGCAAACTTTGAATTTTGAAATGTAAACAATGTGAAAAAGGTCATATAAAAGTCATGTAAACAATTTGCAACTTTTTTCTGCAACTCGTCTGATGAAGTGGACTGTTCCAACATGTCTGAATAGGTATGTTTATGCTAGACATGGTCCTCTTTTGCACTGAAACACATAGAATCGCTCTGAGCTATGTTCCACTAGATTGATCCCTTAAGGGTCCAAAGTGCAAAATGGCTGCAAATTTCAACATGCTATTACTCGGATATTGTGACACTTAGAAACTTCTCATCTGATCCTATAGGATTGCGTTGAGCCCCTCTACAAAAAAATCTCTTGGTTTTGGCTATCTCGGAGTGGGTTTCCCATGGTGGCGGATTTTCACTTAATGGAAAAAGCATCAAATGCAAGTAGTGCAAAGTTACAAAGTGGTGCAACTTTCATTCTGCAACTCATGTGACCAAACTAACTGCTCCAACATGTCCGAATAGGTATTTTTATGCTAGGCATGGTCCTCTTTTGCACCAAAACATGTGGAATCACTCTGAGCTATGTTCCACTGGATCGATCCCTTAAGGGTCCAAAGTGCAAAATGGCTGCAAACTTCAGCATGCTATTAATCCGATATTGTGACGCTTAGAAACTTATTGTCTAATCCTATAGGGTTGTGTTGAGCCCCTCTAAAACAAGATCTCTTAGTTTTGGCTATCTCAGAGTGGTTTTCCCATGGTGGTGGATTTTCACTTGATGGAAAAAGAATCAAATGCAAGCAGTGCAAAGTTGCAAAGTGGTGCAACTTTCATTTTGCAACTCATGTGACAAAACTAACTACTCCAACACATCCGAATAGGTATTTTTATGCTAGGCATGGTCCTCTTTCACACTGAAACACATGGAATCGCTCTGAGCTATGTTACATCGAATCAATCCCTTAAGGGTCCAAAGTGCAAAATGGCTGCAAACTTCAGCATGCTATTAATCAGATATCGTGACGCTTAGAAACTTCTCATCTGATCCTAGAGGATTGTGTTGAGCCCCTCTACAAAAAAATCTCTCATTTTTGGCTATCTCGGAGTGGTTTTCCCATGGTGGAGGATTTTCACTTGATGGAAAAAACATCAAATGCAAGTAGTGCAAAGTTGCAAAGAGGTGCAACTTTTGTTCTGCAGCTCGTGTGACAAAACTAACTGCTCCAACACGTCCGAATAGGTATGTTTACGCTATGCATGGTCCTTTTTTGCACTGAAACATGTGAAATCACTCCGAGCTATGTTCCACCAGATCGATCCCTTAAGGGTCCAAAGTGCAAAATGGATGCAAACTTCAACATTCTATTACTCAGTTATCGTGATGCTTAGAAAATTCTCGTCTGATCCTATAAAATTGCGTTGATCCCCTCTACAAAAGCCTCTCTCAGTTTTGGCTATCTTAGAGTGGTTTTCCCATTATGGCGGATTTTCACTTGATGGAAAAAGCATCAAATGCAAGCAGTGCAAAGTTGCAAAGTGGTGCAACTTTTGTTCTACAACTCGTGTGACCAAAATAATTGCTTCAAAGTATCTGAATAGGTATGCTTACACTAGGCATGGTCCTCTTTCACACTGAAACATGTGGAATCGCTCTGAGCTATGTTCCACCAGATCGATCCCTAAAGGGTCCAAAGTGCAAAATGGTTGTAAACTTCAACATGCTATTACTTGGATATCGTTATAGTTAGAAAATTCTCATCTAATCTTACAAGAAGGTGTTGGAATCCTCTATAAAAACCTCTCTCGATTTTGTCTGTCTTCGATTGGTTTTCTCGTGACAACAGATTTTCACTTGATGGAAAAAGTGTCAAATTCAAACCGTGCAAAGTTGCAAAGTGGTGCAACTTTCGCTCTACAAATCGTATGACCAAACTAATTATTCCAATGCATCCGAATAGGTATTTTTATGCTAGGAATGGTCTTGTTTCACACCGAAACACTTGGAATTGCTCTGAGCTATGTTCCACTGGATCGATCCCTGAAGGGTCCAAATTGCAAAATGGCTACAAACTTCAGCATGATGTTACTTGGATATCGTTACACTTAGAAAATTATCATCTAATCCTATAGGAAGGTTTTGTTCCCCTCTAGAAAAACGTCTCTTGGTTTTGGCTTTCTTGGAGTGGTTTTCTCATGGCAGCGGATTTTCACTTGATGGAAAAAGTGTCAAATTCAAGCTATGCAAATTTGCAAAGTGGTGCAACTTTCACTTTGCAACTCATATGACCAAACTAAATATTTCAACATGTCCAAATAGGTATGTTTATGCTAGGAATGGTCTTGTTTTGCATCAAAACACTTGGAATCGCTCTGAGCTACGTTCCACCGGATTGATCCTTTAAGGGTCCAAAGTGCAAAATGGCTACAAACTTCAACATACTATTACGTGGCTATCGTGATGCTTAGAAAATTCTCATCTGATCCTATAGGATTGCATTGACTCCCTCTACAAAAACCTCTCTCGATTTTGGCTATATCAGAGTGGTTTTCCCATGGTGGCGGATTTTCACTTGATGGAAAAAACATCAAATGCAAGCAGTGCAAAGTTGCAAAGTGGTGCAACTTTCTTTTTGCAACTTGTGTGACCAAGCAGATTGTTCCACCACATCCAAATACTTATGTTTACGCTAAGCATGGTCCTATTTCACACCGAAACATGTGGAATCACTCCGAGCTATGTTCCACCAGATCGATCCCTTAGGTTGGAGGAGTCTAAAGTTGCAAATTTGTAAGTTGCTTACAAAAACAAATTTGAAATGCAACAGTTACTTGTTTTGAAAGTTGGTTTTTAGTTAGGTGAGGGCGTGGATCAGTTATAAAAGGGTTTAAAACACTATGTAAAGCCTTTAGAGTCTCGAATGGAGGTTGTTGATGAACTTTTGGAGAAAATAAGATAAGAATTATTCACACTATTCTCTGTTTTTTATATTTCTTATACAAACTTGTTGATCCCATATTTCGTACGACCTCCAACTTTTTGTACGGTCCCAAGGCTGACATGTATTGAAAGAGGGATGAGTTCACAAGAACCCATCTCTCATGATAATGAATGGCCCACTTAGCACTCATTGCATGTAGGTGATGCTCATAGAGGTGAGGCACTAGGCCTTCCCAGGAGGTCACCCATCCCAATACTACTCCAACTCAAGCACTTAACCACAAAGTTTTTTCCCCAAGGTTAAGCCCACTTAGCTTGCAACCCCATTTTCAAAACCTTCAACAAGTGTTGTTCCTTATGAAACATTCATTATAGAGCCCCTTTAGCTCATCAATTGATAAGTAGGAGGTATTTTCTACAATGTGTCAAATTGTGATATTGCTATCAAGATTCAATTGTGTAGTTTTTGAGTATAAAAGAGAATAAGAAGGGAAGATTAGGGTAATCAATTTGTGGGCTTATTTTTATTATCGAATTATCTAGTGTGGGATTGGTCTATATGAGAAAAAAATTATAATATGGGAGTATATGTTTCAAGCATATAATCCGGAAATGACTCAAAGTTACATGCATGAGTACAAAGTATCGATCAGGAAAGGCATCCCAATTCTCAAGGCCTATATATCAATGATAGGCAGATTTATATTCAAAGCTAGTACATGATTGTAATTGATTAATTAGAAACAACTATTATATTTATTTATCAAATTTCCATTATCAAATTAATATTTGAATTAGATTTCATATTCATAATTTATTTCATTTATAATTTGGGGACTCAGTTATCTATCTTAATAATAATGGATGACAACCTTTGTCAATCCAATAAGAAATCAATCAAAAATATATTTATCTAGAGCTTGAGTCATTACAGTGGTATTAGAGTGAATGAACCTGCTAGCCTTTGGGTATTGCAATAAATTGACTTTTCATTAGAAGCATGGCAACCAATGATAGTGGTTGGTATTACTCAAGAAGGATGAACATCTTAAAGACATTTACAGAAATCGAGACAAGTAACCTTCTTGTGGACTTAGGGTTGCAATATTTGATCTACAACATGTTCCACCATTTCTTCTGTAGGATCAAGAACACACATAATGAAGGTGTGTTTATAGCCATGAAAGATTATGGTTCGAACTATCCAGAAGAGTGATGTTCTATCTCGACCACCCATATCTATACCATGGTTTGTTTGGAAACAAGAATGGGTTCTATCTTCATCGACATATATATTATTCCTCGATGTGTTCACACTAGTGTTACAAGACTTGGACTCGCCTCAGACTTGACAAGCCAATTTTTGACTTGGACTCAGGCTCAGAGCCCAGACTCGACAAATAGAAAAGCCTAAGAAATTCAAATATTTTTAAGGATTTAAAACTTGTTTCATGCACCCTTTAATAAATAAACCTTAAAGACACAATAGCATCATCAAATCAAAATTACTATGATCCCATACGCAAACATACATCAATCACATAAGTATAAGCATTGATAAAAGATATTTGTATTAACATAGAAATTACCTTGAATACATGTAACTCATAACTATTGAACCATCAATTTAGAATGCAAATATGGATAGGTATCAATAAAAGATATTTGTATTATCCAAATAGCCATGTAGGCATACATCAATATATGTCGATATAAGTATGAAATATATGTACAAAATAGCCATATAGGCTTACGAGAATGCCATATAGGCATACAATGTCAAATATGTCTAATAAAAAATATGTACAAAACTGCCATGTAGGCATACAACAAAGGACTCTAGAATCAAAAGTCATTGCTCTCCATGCCCTAGAAATAAAATTTTTCCCTTTCCTTTTTGCTCAGATGGCGATAGGTCTGTCACTCATTTTTGATGCGCTTGTGGAGTGATCCTACTACTCCTCCTAGGGTTTAGTTCATGGTGAAGTTTTAACTGTTACAATAAGAAGTAAAGACATGAATATATAGAAATTACATTATAAAAAATTATATATTTGACAAAATAATCACTTACATCCATCTCACAATCTCTCTCCACGAGGGAAATATCATCATGCCCATGCTCAAGCATCCTCAAGCCCTGTATAAACCATAAAAATAGAAATTAAACTACGTGAATCAATAATGGTTTGATTTTTCACTAACATCTATAACAATAAATGTAAATTGATATTTACTAATTTTCCTCATATCTCTTCTATTAGAGCCATAGAGGATTGTATAGTAGATGTCACACCAATATCCATTGCCCTCATCACATTCGAAGGTGTATCATCTCACAACAACTGAAAATAAAACAAAAAAGTATTCAACGTAATCAACGATGTGCATATAAACTACACAAATCTATTAAGTACTTGATTCATTAGTTAAGCTCTTTATTCTATTACCCGCATGAAGTTTTGAGTAAATCCACCGCCATAGGGAAGTGTTCCATCAAAACCTCCAATATTAGTCTGTTCAACATCCAAAATTGCATATTAAATTACCATTCATAAAACAATGCTATTAACATGCAATAAATTTATAATTGTTTACTAGTTACATACCCTAGTGATAGGTGTACTACAGAAATAGGTTGGTGGGGGGCTAGTGTATCCAGTCTCAACATTGTGACCTTGCAATTTTATTAAAATCATAAAACATTTTTAGTTAATCTTGCATTTCAAAATAAAAATTTAATAAATTAAATTCAATGAACACATGCAATAACTTTTACCTGACTGTCAATGACATATGCCTCATGCAAAATGTCAACTGCCCTCTCCATCTCCATAGCTGTAGACAGATCCTGCATACTAGTCTCTTGAGTGTTGGTGGGGTCATATGAACAAATAGCCCCGCAAGATTGACACACATGTGTTCGAAGGCCACCACTTGAAGACTCCCCTGGATGGCGCTATAGAATAGGGCTAGTATGATGGATGACACTCTCGTTCAAAGTGCTGATTGCATGCAATGTCTCTACGTTAGCACTTTCCTTCACAATGGAAGGCATAACAATGTGCTCACGAGGTGGCCTACCTAGAGCTCATCTACCTTCCCGTGTAGGATCCGGTTGTGCACCAGGTCTATCCTGAGCTGACCCCCAACCTCTCCCCTAGAAATCCCTCATATCAAAATAATTTGGGATTTTGTTCAATATGAACTCACTGTATAGTTTCCTAAGGAAATATTGTGGGACCTCGCAATTGTTGCATGGTGGGTAATCAAAGACCATGTGCCACCTATCATAAAATTGGTCCCTAATTTGTTGGTGATGGCACCAATGGATAGAAAACCTCTTCGCATTGAGGGTAAGATTTTGATTTGTGTGTGGGTCGGTGAATAATGAGCACAAATCTCCTTTTGTAATTTTTAAATCTTTTACATCCTTGTATGATAGCTTATTTGCATAATAATCCATGGCCGCCTGCCTCCTATCTTGCCATCTAGTTAATTTTTTTGCTAATTGAATGTACATTTTTTAACATATTTTTTAATGAATTTTCTAGGGTCATTCTTTATGCAGTTGAACCATTTGAATCACTCAACCTACTAATCAAATCATCAATTCTCTTTTTGTTGTTCTCAATTTCACTCATTAAATTTTGTTGAGTGCTAGGAGGGGGTTGAGTCATTGGTGGAGGAGGTTGATGTTGTGGTTGATTTTGATCTTGCGGATTTGGTTGGTCTTCTTGTTGAGGATTTTGAGGGTTTTTAGGTTGATTTGCATCTCCTAAAAATTCAAAAAAATAGATATCAAATTCAACCTAAAACCAACAAATTCAACCTAAAACTAACTAATTCAAAACAAAAACCATAGAATCCCTACCTCTCACATCTCCTCATCATCGTGGCACCATTGTTGTGAAGAAATAAGGATTGTTGGTGAAGAAATTTGTTGAAATTCTCCTCCTAGAACACAAGCATGAAATTGTGGTGGTTTTGGCCACGGCTGCAAAAAAGAAAAACAATTGAAATCAGAATGAGAGATTTGCATTTATTTTTTTGCTTTTAACAATCAATAACATGAATGCGTTATAACACACTCCCGTTATTGGTTTGTAGTTGCCGAGCCTCAGGCTCAGTATAATGAGCCATAACGCAAGCGCGTTATGTTTTTTCAAAGATTTTTTTAGGGGGTGTCCATGGAATTGCTACCCATTTCCATTCACCCGCCCTTTTCCCACTTGCCTTTCAGACTTTGTAGGTTATAAAATTTCACTAGTGCATCTGCTTCATACAATGTTTCCAAATTTTCCCATATCTCATGTCTAGTCTGCATACCTATCACATTTTTCATCTCTAAATCTATCAAAGCACTTAGAAATGCTTCTTTCTAGCCCTTGTATTATTTTTTTCTTGGGTATGTGTAGGATCATAATGGAAAAAATAGGCCCTTAAGTGGCAAAAACTTTAGAAAAATCGGAGTTAGGCAAATTGACATTAAAAATTGAATAAGTTATCTATAATATTTCAAAAATATGTAAGAATAGAATTTTTAGCAAATTGAATGTAGTTTCTAAACTACTAGGTTTATTTACAAAAAAATAAAATCTATCTAGTGAAAATTTGAAATTTCAATATAGTAGTACTTAAATTTCAGGGAAAAATAAGAAGTAGGTGTCTATCTGACCATCCTAACCACATTAAAATGATAATATTTTCTTATAATATTTTAGATATAAGTAGAGGACTCATGTCCCTGATGTGATGCATATTTTTATGTAATTTTTTTCTAAGTAAATAATTAATTATAAAAAATTTATTACACATTTAAAAAAATAAAAAGACTCATATGTCTGACCACCTTAACTTGGTAAAAAATTCATGAAATTAATTTTTTCCTTTTTTAATCTTATAGTATGCGAAGCATAAGATTTGACGGATGTTTTGGATTCAAAAATTGTGATACCGTTTGAAATCCACAGATGTTTTTCAATCAGGCTATCAATGAGGACTTTAGTCGTAATTCAATAGAAAATGAATAATAATTATTTATTAAATTCAACATAAAGGATAATTTATATTGGTGGAAAGCTGAGAATCTCCTTTAAAAACCCTTTTTAATTCATCAATTTTGGGTTTAAAAAAAGTCGTCAGCCACATACCAATCATATTGCTAGTTTTTGGCACATCATGATCCTGCACATACCCTCTTCTTTGATCTCATCAGCAGTAGAGGGGCCATTCTGAGGAATAGTATATGCATTCTTTGCAATCTTCTAGAAAGGCTCACCAATGCACTTCAAATGGCACTCCATTCTGACTTTCCACAAAGATTAGTTTGTACCATTGAATCTAGGACTATCCTTCTTGTATGATGCCATCTCAAATCACCTCAAGCTATTAAAATTCTTTAGAGGAACAAGCTCTGATATCAATTGTTCAAAAAACAAGGATAGACAAATGAGAGGGGGGTGAATCAGTTGTTACAAAATTTAAACTTATTCAACCTTAATCAACCTTTAATCTCAGATTTGATAATTAATAGTGAAAGAATAAATCAACAACACATCAGAGACATATGAATACTAAGATTTTATATATGGAAACCCTGTTAGGGGAAAAACCACGATGGATGTTAGTCCACAAGATTATACCTTGTTAGAAGTATACTGAAAGAAATGAATAAGGAATTCACATGCATTTAGGCACACCGCCTAGATCTCACTTCTCAAAGGGAAGGCTCAGTGCCCTACAAAAAAGAAGAAGATTAAATCCATCTAATGAGGTTGAACTGAGAAATTAGCTTCTACAAAAGCTTGATGACAATTTTGGTTAGTTACAAAAACTCTTCTTCACACTTTTCTCAATCTTCTTCACACTTTTCTTTGAAATCAAATGATCTCATCTTTATTCGCACATTCCACACTCTCACATTCACATCCTTCAAAATGAAGAAACAATCGTTCTTATATATCTTCTACATGAATTTACATCAACAACTCTGTCGACCACAAAATAAAGAATAAATTACAACTGTCGACCCAATTTGATGAACAAATCTCAATGCACACCGACCTAAGTCTATTACAACATAGTGAGGAGCTAAATCAACATCCTTGAACATGCAAAACAATAAAATATTAATCCATAAGGATCCACAACACGCTACCATCATCATGTCAGCCAAGAACATGAAACCCTCGATCACACAAAGGAAAATCTTTGATCACGAACACACCAATAAATGTGGGTGTACCACAAATATAGAGAATTATCTAGAAACATCACTGAACATCTCAGGAATGCACCCAACAACTCAATTCATCAAAATTGCAATCACATCTTCTAGAAACACCAACTACAGTAACTGAGTAAGTGTAGGAACACAAAACTTCATAACTTTCTCAATTCTTGATGCGCATCTCTGAAACTTTTGGAAATAATACTAGATAGACTCAACAACAAACCATTTAATGCACACCCTTTGATCATCAATGTAAAAAAACTTGTCATCACTTTGAACTTCTCATCATCAAAAACTGTCTGCAATATATTTGTTACATTGTCTCAATATCTTCGACATATATAGCCTTCAAAATCATCAATGCTAATAGTGTTGACATCAATGAAAACCACATATCAGAAACACAACCTCAACATCCAACACCTCAAACCTTCACAAGCCAACAATTACCTATGAATTTAAATTTTTACTTTTGATAAGAAGTCACAATTTGAATTTCTAAGCCTACTTAGACTACCCAAGCTACTGGAGATGAACCCAAAATACTTCCTAATACCTACACAAATCAATTCAAGAATCCTAACACCAAACTAAAGCATAAAAACATCATGAAATTGATGCTCTTGCATTAGAGTCATTTGGTATTTTTGTTATCATGTACATATATATGATATGAAAATTAGGGACCTTATATTATCCATCTAGTTTTGTACATAAAAAGGATAAAAATAGATTGGAGGAGGGTATATTATATATAAAACCATGCATAAAATTTAGTGCTATATAATATCCAAATTTGAGTAACATATTTTTTATAGAAACAACATAGATCGTAGTCACCATATTTTCCACTAATGATTCCCTCAATAGGGTAAGGAATATTTAAATTAAGTTCTAGAGAGATGTATCATGTAAGATCAATCAAAAGTGGCATATCATCAGAAGTCTCATAATCATACATGTATAAGCTATAAGCATGACAAACATAAAATTTGAAAAAATAGATTCATTAAAACTTGTAGAAGATAAGTATATAATAGTTGTATATGATAATGTAACTATTGAAATAGGTATAAATTAGTAATATAATCTAGGCCTTTCTAGTTCTTTTATTTTTCTTCATTTAATTTCATTATTGTTTTATTATTTTAGAGGAAAATAGATAGGTATGCCTATATCCTTTTTTAGAAATTCCTTTTAATTTTTATAAATAAAATAATCTATTAAGAGAAAAAATGTATATGCACTTGTTAAGGTTGTCAAAAGTTTTAATTCATGTACTATAGGTGTAAAAACTATTACTTATATACCACACATAAATTTGAAGAATATAGTCACTCAATTAGATGATTTGAGGAAAAGTTATATGTGAATAACTAAGATATAATAATACAATATGTAGGTACAAATAAAAAAAAATGTATGATTCCAATGCCTTGTAATGTAAATGACAAAGGAAAACCTAGTGTGTCATCAAAAAATGTAGCCTTTGACACTTTTGACTCATTTGGACCTTTGCCTATGAATTTTGGACCCTTTTCAACCTCTTTTTACCCCTTTCCAAGTCTTGTTCCAAAGTGTTCTAAGGTGTTGCAATATATTTTCATTCTTTCCTAGGCTTTTCATCACCAAATCAACCCCTTCTTATGCTATAGTGACCCCTTAATACACATATAAATCCTATCTAAGTAGTGATTTTTTAATGAGACAATCCTGACAAACATAAATAATCACACTTTAATCCTCAAAAACCAATCAAATTTTCCCAGGTGGGCTAGGTCACCACCTTGGGTGACCTAGTCCCATGTGGCTTAAAATTAAAATTTAACTTAACATTCTTTTAGGATTTTGTCTCTAAAACCCTAAGGTCGGCCTGTATGGTGTTACTTCGGGAAAATTAGGGCATAAATTGTATAAATAAGCCTCAAAACCCTAATTTCTCATTAGAAACACTCATTTTTCATAACTCTTTATCTCTCATCTCTCCTTCTTCTCAAGCAAGCTAGGGTTTGAGTAGTCTAGGTCAACAAGACATATTTTCTGAAGCATTCAAGGGTTGATTTCTACAACAACATAAGATCTCTCATCATGGAAAGGTAACTTAATCCATTGTTTCATTGTTTCATATTGATTCTTTACATTTCTATTCATTTTGCGTTAGTTACTTAAAAGGGGTTAGACTAAGGAAAACACCTAATCCCTAACAATCAACATTTTCTCTTTCCCTCCTTGTGTGTTTGGAGATTTAGGTGCTTTGAAGATCATTGAAGGGTTTGAATACTTGTTGAATACCTCTCCTTTCTTGCAAAGTCAAAAAATCCACGAATATCAAAGTTTCAGAAGTGGACAACTATGAAGAACCAAGGTGCAAATCGGGGGCTTTCGTTTCGGCTTTAGAAATTCCAAAAATCTTGAAGATGACTAAGTCACCAAAAATGGTGACATAGTCCCAATAGATGGTCCTTTCTATGATTTTCACATTTCCAAACACCCATTTAGTAGAAATAGGCTCTGGACCAGTTTTCTCAAATCTGGGACTAGGTCGCCCAAATTGACACAAGTGTCCCTTTCAGCTTCTGCAACATTTCCATCAGCATTCTAGACCTCCATCAGATTCCTCATCAAATCCTAGGTGCACACATCCTATATCATTCATTTTTGTAAAGTTTAGTGTACATTATTAGGTCATTTTGTATATGTTTGCATATCATTATGTGTTTTCCAACACTTTGCATTTCAATAGTTTAGCATTATTTAATCATTCTATTCTAGCTTATCACACTTAGAAACATTCATACACCTCACAACCCTTAATAATTTGAATGAAATCACCAAAAAAGGCATATCATTAAGTGGAAATAGAGCCATTTCCTAAACCTAATGCTCTTTAGGTGAAAAACCCTAAGGGCCTAGTAAGGGGGAATCCTCTTTCCCTTTTTAGCATATGCATTCTTTTTGGTGGTTCATTTTGGTGAGCCTGATTTTTGAATCCCCTTGTCTTTGAATTGCAATACATTCTCATCCTAGGTTTGCATAGCATTGCATTGTGCATTTAGATTGCATTTTTTTTACATATTACATCATTCAAACCCATAAAAAAATTTCCTTTTAATGTTAGATTTGCATCACCCCATACAAGAACCACCTATATCAATCCAAAACATCTGAAAAATCCCAAAAAAATCACCAGGAGGACTAAGTCGACACCTGGACAACCTATTCCCTTCAAGCTTCTGAAACTGCTCTTTACAGAGCTGAAAACCCTATTTTTAGGCTTCTGCTTTGTGCCTTTCCTACCTATATCAACTGGTTGTGTTTTTGTTACATGTATTTTATTAAAATTAGCTTAAATTAGCTCATTTCATGCATTTTACATTTTCAAATTTTGCATTCACAATATTTTATTTTCAGATTATCGCATAGTGTAATCAGTGAATTACTCTGTTTGACATTTGAAAATTGCATTTAATTTTAATTATTCATATTGCATTGTAAATTCTTCAAACATGTTTATTTCCATTCTTTCCAAAATTGCAAAGAAAAATTTAGTAGATAAACATGTTAATCATTCATTCAATGCATTCCCCACTTATGCATGTCTAGAAAATGAAAGTGAGCAATTTTATTGACCTTACACTAACTTCTATCTCTCCTATTTGTGACGATGATGTGTTAGAAGCAAATACAAACATACAAAATCATGATGACCATAATTGTTCCTCTCTTGATACCTCTCCTTCTAGTGACGAAGGTACCTTGCTACAAGAAGGTGCAATTGTTGAGCATCATGAAGGTCTTATTTTTTCTTCTCCTCATCCCCTTTGGGAAGATATTTTAGCACACAAACATGAAATCATAGAAACTTTCCTAAACACTACCATACCTAGCCTCCATAACCATGATGTTCAAACTTTACCTTCTTCTAATAACCCTCCTTGATGCAAATTGGACATGTTGGTGGTCGAAGATCCTTATCCTAAGAGTCATGCGACTCTCAACCCTCCCTACCTATTTGAAAATCATAGTGATCCTTCTCTTGATTCCTCCTCTTCTTATAGTGAAGCAAGTGATGAACCTTTTCTGAGATCTTCTACTAGGATGGATAGTAGAGAACAAGAGAATGAACCCTTTGACAATCAATTAGAATCCTACCCTAATCCTTCCTGTCCTGATAATCCCATCATTAATCATTTCCTTCATAATATTATGCCCTTACAAGAAGATGTAGAGACTATATTACACTCTCCTTCCCTAGGGGATGTTAATATTATTCAACCTCAACTCATCCTTTACCCTCCTTCCACCAAACCTAAACCTGACTTCATCCTCTACCCGCCTACCCATAATGTGTTGCAACAACCGACTCAAGATACCATTGCTCATACACATTACACTTGTAATAATCTATGATCCCAACAAATACCCTCCATTTCCTTACCTTCATCCCCTCCCATCTTACCTACTACCCCTCGCTTGAATTCCCTCCTTAGGGAGTATGACCTTGTTGATCAATTAAGGAATATTCTTGCTAAAATATCCTTATGGGACCTTATTCAAGTCTCCCCTCACTATCACAACATGATGTAAGGAGCCTTACAACAAGTTCCTATCCCTTCTAATGCACAATCAAATGACATAACAACTATTATTCACAAAATTACTCTTGATATTTTTTTCACCAAAGTTATCTCACTCCTTTAGATGTGCCAAAAGAAAATGAAGCTTTCGTAATAATATCTCAATACAAAACAAGAGGGATCAAGATAACTCTTGTATATATTGGATTTTCACTTAATGTGTGTAGTGTGTGCCTTCTAGATAGGCTTGGCATTGATAGATCCCACATCAAACCCGATTCTCTCTCTATTCGAGGATTTGAAAATGTAACTAAGAAACTTCTCAGTGTGATCACTATACCTCTTGTAATTGGAGTGGATACATTGGACACATAGATCCATGTTATGCTTCAAGAGCTGTCATACAATCATCTCTTAGGAAGACCATGGATTCATGCTATGACTGGAGTGCCTTCCACTCTTCATCATAAGATGAAGTACATCTACAACAACAAAGTGTACACACTTGATGTTGATCTCAAACCTAAGAGTTGCTTAAACATTGACAAATCCAAAGAGAATATCTTCCACACCTTAACACCAACCACCCAAGTGGAACCCACACAAAAAACCAATAATGAACAACATCTTGAGACAATCACCAGGCTCTTAGATGATGATTTGGATTCCTTAGACTTCACCCCTCCCTTAATGGGAGAATCCAAGATCACCAAAATAGACTCTGAAAAGGGAAATGTAGTCTTTTCAACACAAGACTCGGTAGATCCTTCACATGCATCCACCTCAACTACTTTAGACACATAAGCCAACAACAAACAAACACTAGATCTGAAAAAGATGAAAAAATATTTATGGAAAAGGTTATGATCTCATGAAAAAAAATGGCTATAGTGGAAAAGGTTGTGGTGCTAATGAATAGGGTATCCACACCACTATAGAGCCTCACACACAAACAACACATCATGGTCTTGGTTATTGTCCTCTAATTGAAAAAATCAAGCCTTTGCCTCCCATCAACACCATCCCAAATCACCCTTCTCACTCAACCTTCAAAAGTGATCCTTTGAAACCAAAAAATGACTCTTGGATTAACACCAATGTTATCTCGCATAACACTACTGATTTAGATTTTACACACTCCTCTAAAGGAGTATATAAAATCTCACAATCTATAGTGCCTTTTGTAGGTATGACATCCTATACTAAGCAAGACACCTCTTGGTTTCCCACCAAAGGATCACCTTCTACCATCGATCAAGAAGGTATCTTGTTGAGACTCCTCCAAGATCACTTAATCCCACTTCCTCCCTAAACTCACAAGAAATGTTCCAAAAAAGCATTCCTTTTGTTCTTACCACCGAGTTCATGGTCATCACACTAATGAGTGTAGGGTCTTCAGTCAAAAAATTCAACATCTTAAGGATTTTGGTGTTCTACCTTATGTGGGGGAACCTAATTCCTCTAATTGATACCAATTTCCACTCTCCCTTACATTTCACGCAATCCTTTCAGCTCACTCTTGTCCTGCACTAAGTGGGGGCAATAATTTAGTTATCTTTTTCACTCGTATGTCACTTGTTGTTGTCTCTTTTGAATAGTCGTTATCCTTTCATGAACATATAAGAGCAAGCTTGGGATGTGGAAGACATGTCTTAAGATGAATCACATTTGACATACTACCCTTCTCATGATGTAGCTTAATTCAGAAACATATGACTTGGCATAGGGATTTTTGACCAAGCTCTCATGTCCTCCTCCTCTTCTACATTAAAGTAATTACTCATAGAATGGTGTGTAGCAATTTATTTAAAATGGGGGCATACATCGACACTCACATTTTCATTGTGTGATCTTATTTTTCCTATGATCCTCTCTCTTGAAAGCATTAGTTACAATGTTGCTCAGGATGAGACATCTGCATTTTTCCTCTTTTGTATACAAGATGAGCCTTGCCTCTCTTGCATACAAAATGAATATATTTTCAATTTTCCTCTCTTGGAAACATTATGCATAATGTTTTGTAGGTTGAGACATCCCATGAACAATCACAAAATCTATTTGAAACACCATCATTTCAAAACATCACTTTCTTTTGTGGTGCCTTATCAAAGTTATCACGAGGTATAGCTTTTGTATGGTAGCCCAACAAGTGACACAACTTTCCCCATAGCCACCATTGTGAGTATATACCAACAATGTGTACGTTTCTCACCTTTTTTGGGACAACTCACCCCACGAATGACCTGATTTTATGTGGCCCCAGAGTGAGCACACCTTTTCACCTTCTCTTCATTCAAATTCTTGTCATCGTATGATCATGTATCCGATTTTTCTGCATGTCACACACCCTTGAAAGTGTCTTTTGCATTGATGTCAATTTGACTTAGAATCTCAAATCCTTGGGGGCTTGACCACCTCCTTCTTCTTTCCCATTCTTTACCATCTCCATTGGGCTACTTTAGTGTGAGTTTAAAGCAAGTTCATACTCTCACTAAAGTGGGGGCTAAATGTGTCACCAAAAAGTGTAGCCTTTGACACTTTTCACTCATTTTGACCTTTTCTTATGGATTTTGGACCCTTTTCAACCTCTTTTTACCCCTTTCCAAGCCTTGTGCCAAAGTTTTGTAAGGTGTTGCAATAAATTTTCATGCTTTCCTAGGCTTTTCATCACCAAATCAACCCCTTCTTATGCTATAATAACCCCTTAATACACATATAAATCCTATCTTAGTGTGTTTTCATGAGACAATCCCAACAAACGTAAATAATCACAATTTAATCCCCAAAAACCAATCAAATTTTCCCAGGTGGACTAGGTCGCCACCTTGGGCAACTTGGTTCCATGTGGCTTAAAATTAAAATTTAACCTAATATTCTTTCGGTATTTTGTCTCGAAAACGCTAAGGTCAGCCTGTATGGTGTTATTTAGGGAAAATTAGGGCATAAATTGTATAAATAAGCCTCAAAACACTGATTTCTCATTAGGCACACTCATTGTTCATAACTCTTCATCTCTCATCTCTCCTTCTCAAGAAAGCTAGGGTTTGAGTAGCCTAAGTCAACAAGACATCTTTTCTGAAGCATTCAAGGGATGACTGCTGCAAACAAGATCTCTCATCATGGCAAGGTAGCTTACTCCATTATTTTAATGTTTCATATTCATGCTTTACATTTCTATTCATTTTTTGTTTAGTTACCTAAAAGGGGTTTGACTAAGGCAAACCCCTAATCCTTAATAATAAACATTTTATCTTTCTCTCCTTGTGTGTTTGCAAATTTAGGTGCTTTGAAGATCATTGAAGGCTTTGAAGACTTGTTGAAGACCTCTGCTTTCTTAAAAAGTAAAACATCCACCAAAAGTCACTTTCAGACCTAAATATCAAAGTTTCAAAAGCAAACAACTTTGAAGAACCAAGGTGCAAACTGGGGGCTTCCATTTCTCCTTCAGAAATTCCAGAAATCTCAAAGAGGACTAAGTAACCAGAAATGGCGACCTAGTCCCACTGGATGGGCCTTTCTATGATTTTCACATTTCCAAACACCCATTTGGTAGAAATAGGCTCCAGACTAGTTTAGTGTATATTATTAGGTCATTTTGTATATGTTTGCATATCATTATGTGTTTTCCAACACTTGGCATTTCAATATTTTAGCATTATTTAATCATTTTGTTTTAGTTTATTGCACTTAGACACATTCACACACCTCACAACCCTTAATCCTTTGAATGAAATCACCAAAAAATGCATATAATTAAGTGGAAAGAGATCCATTTCCTAAACCAAGTGCTCTTTAGGTGAAAAACCCTAAAGGCCTAGATAGGGGGAATCATTTTTCCCTTTTTAGCATATGCATTATTTTTGGTGGTTCACCTAGATCTAGGAGAAGTGTGTGAGGTAAGTAATAAATTTGAAATTTATTAATATCTTTTGAGGGATATCCCATGGTATAGGGAGATTATATTTTAATTTAAAACATAAATTTACCTATAATAATGAATGAGAACAAGTAAAGATATTTAAATTTTCAATCACAAAAATATGTGTTGATTTGAGGAGACTTTCCATGGAGAAATCATGATGGAATTTTCCTCAATTTTTTAAATAAAGAATAGTCCTTCAAAGTGATGAATGAATTATAAAAGGAGTTTTTTGTGGCCATTTAGTTTCCAAGGCCATCCCACATAAGATTTTGAGAGAAGTTTATTGGTGGCCATTAATACTCAAAGATGTAACAACTGAGTTAAGGTGATATGATGCTTACCAAAGTTTAAATGTAAGTTGGATTTTCCAGATATAATTATCATAGCTTCCATATTAGTGAAGGTTCCTTTTCTATATTGACGAACACATTTAATAGGGAAAATCATGGAAAATTCAAGTAATTGTAATAGATGGATACTTATAACAACTAACTAGTTCAACAAGTGGATTGAAATAAATCCCCATTAGGAATGCCACATAAAAGGTGGTAGTTCACTTCCTAATTAAGAACATAATAATAAGATTTTTTTATTAGTAAATAGTGTTTGATAATTATATGTGTTTCAAATATAATGATATATTATATCTATATGTTATATATAGAATTAACTCTACCAAGTCTTGAAATCTTATCATCCTCAAAGAAATTTCCAAGAAAAATACAACAATGAAAGTCTCATTGAGATCATCAATAAAATGTAAGATGTGAATGGAAAGGTGGGATTCTAGACTAAGGTTCGTAGTGTGAGAAAATAGTATTACTTACAAGAAGGATATAAGTAGAAGTTTCTCTAAATTAGTTTACAAAATAGAGACTAGAATTCCAATTAGCTCTGAATTACTACTATCAAAGCTACTACAATAAATTGGTGAATAGAAAAATAATGAAATTTAAAGGGTGTGTGAGTTAGAAGAGTTTGATATAGGTAGTGTGAATCAAAAAATAGGAAAAAAGGTCATGAAATTGTCAATATCAACTACAACTATCCAAATCGATCCCAAATACAATCCAAACTTACCTATGGAATACACACAACAAGGATAAAATCAGAATAAATCAAGAATTACCTTTCCCATGTTGACATGATATTACTTCCATAGTTGTTCTTCACTTTCCTTTGCTCTCAGATAGTTTATATGCACCTTTTTTCACCTTTAATCTCAAAATAATGAAGTATATTAGTAATGATGCAAAAGCTCCAAAGTTCATGGTTAGATTGGAAAGATGTAGGAGGCTTTGTTTTATAGAAATTGAGGTTAGATGAATGATCTAGATTAAGAGTTGTTGAATAAGATCAATGGTCAAGATTGATTGACATATTTAGTCTTATTAGTTAACTCTGTGGATTATGAGTCAAGTGAACTAAATTTAGAGTTATTTGATTGCATGAGAGATTTAATAATTAATTAAACTAATTAATTATTATTGAATGTGCCAGATGAGATAAATAAATAAAATGAATAATTTCCTTTATTTAGAGAAGAGATAAATTTGGATAGATTTAGATAAATTAAATAATTGAAATAATTACTTAATTTAGGGGATGGTGCATCAACAATTAAATAATTAAGGTAATTATCTAATTCTAAAGAGAAAAGGATAATGAATAATTAAATAATTAAAGTTATTTTTAATTATAAATAATGTGAATGATAAATAGTTAAGTAAATAATAATAATTTATTAAATTAAATTAGAAGAATAAAGAATAATTAGTGACATAATTAAATATTTTTTTAATTTAATTATGTGGAAGATAACTCAGACTGAGTGTGAGTTAACTAGTTGCATGAGAAGTGAGGTAAAAAAAAGTGTTAGAAGATAAATTTAGATTTGCATGAGAGGATAATAATTAATTAAATGAATTAATTATTTGAGGAATGTGAAAGTGGGAATTAGATAAATAAATAAAATATTTTATTTATTCATGATGAATGGATAATGTTGAGAGAAGAGGGATAATTAAATAATTAAAGTAAATACTTAATTTAGGAAGTGCAAGTGTGGAAATTACATAATTAAAGTAATTATCCAACTCATAAAGAAGAATAAAGAATTAAAGATATAATTAAATAAATAAAATTTATTTAACTAATCAAGAAGAATAAATAATTAAAGATATAATTAAATAAATAAGATTTATTTAACTAATCAAGAAGAATAAATAATTAGGATATAATTAAATAAATAGGATTTATTTATTTAATCAAGAAGAATAATGGAAATGAATTAATTAAATAACATACATTCATTTAATTAACTGTGTAAATATGATTTTAGACAATAATTAAATAATTAAACATTATTTAATCATTAGAGAAAAATGAATATTGGTGTTAAAATGCTAGTCCATAGGTTAGGATGATTTTTGATATCTAAATTTTGCTCCTCTTTGATATAATATGTTTTTATAGTGTTGTATCAAAGTAAATTCAAAAATTCATGTTCAGGAGTTGCCCCAATATGCCTTAGTGATGGTAGGATAGGATGATGCTCCCTCACAAAAATTGGTAAAATTTTTGCATAATGAGCCAAAAAAAAATCGACAAGTTGATGTGATGTGTTTAAGTGAAAGGACCAACAACAGAAATTTTAGTATTGGGAAAAGCCACAATAGTGGTTTACAATTCAAATAAGGAAGGAAAACTCACAAAAAATGACCCCAAGGCAAAAAAAGTGATTTTAGGGGTTCGTACGAACCTTCTTGTTCGACTGAAGCAAAAAGGGGTTTGCTCGAACCAGGGTCCGACCGAACCCCTTTGAATTTTGGCTGCCAAAAAAAACATTACAATACATGGGAAAGGGGTTCGAGCAAACCCTAGTTCAACTGAACCCCTAGAGGTTCGCTTGAACCCCTATGGGTTCAAATGAACCCCCTTATCCCTAATCCCCCTTTGTGACACAAAAAAACCCTAAATTTTGGCACTTTGAAGCTTGGATTGAGGATGAAAATGCAGGAATCTTCACAAACCCAACTAGAATCAAGTACTCCTCAGAACGAGCTATCCAACAAATATAATTTTAAAATTGTTTGGTTTTATTATGTATGTGTTTTTTGAGTTTTATTAAACATAGGTTTTTCACCGAAAAATCAAGCTCTTTGTTTTGCACATGTGGAAAAATAGCAGATTATCAAAATATTTTTTTTAAAAATACGCTAGGGTTGGGTATTGATGTCCTTGATCCATTAAAAAAAAAAAAGAATTTCGATTCATACAAAAAAAGCTATGTTGTATATAGTCTGCCTATGTCTGAATTGCGATTGGTTTGACTTTGAAACTTGATTAAGGAAAAAATATTCAATAAAAATTATGAGACCAAATGAAAGTACTAGATATTGTAGTTACAAATATAAATTCGAAAAAATTAGAATTTTATCCTTCATACAAAAAAAGTAATGTTGTATATGGTGAGTGTCACTTTTTAAAAATGTTGTTTTATGAAAAAAATTAGTTTTTGTGGGAGATGGAAAAAAAAGTGCAATCTAATTCCAAAAATTTTGAAAAAAAATATTTTTAGAATCTACAGAACAAATGTGATGAGACTCTAGTTTGCATCATCTTCAAATTCCTCATGGTTTAACTGCTATAGGTTCCCGAATATGAAGATTTAGTTAAAAATAATAATTGCAATGTCCTGTTTAGAGAAAAAATGTAAACCACTATTGTGGGATCACCCTATTGTAATGCCCCACCACATTAACCCCAAAGGACAACACAACATATAATATTTATAGCACAATTTTTAAAAAAAAATGAATATAATATGAAATGTGAATTAACATACAACTCTAATGATGAAACTATATACACATCATCTAACTAATCCTCTCAGGTAACATGACTGCATTACATATGAACATTTCTAACATGACCCCCTTCCCCATAATGAGGATTAATTAATCACAAGAATACATTTTAAAACCATCATTTAGAATAGATGAACCACGACATACATCCATAGCATTACATAACATCCATCTGAGAACACATGATAACACCAAGAATAATACATCAAATTTATATAGGAGTTTACATCATTACAAATATTATAATGGTACAAAATTCTTCCCAACATAACTAGGAATGATACATCAATTACATGGAGTAATAAAACTGAAATGAGCATAATACATAGCACCAATGCCATCTCCAAATCTGGTGAAGCTTTAGAATCATTGCAATGGTACAACTCTGCACATCATGAACTCTGAGTGGAAATCAAATGGAGTGCATAACACATTTTTCCTGACCATGTGGACCCTAAGGTCCACCTCCCATGCTAGGAGATGACAAGAAGGACCCACAACATAAGATTAGTCAAGCAGAAAGGCTGATAAGAATCCACAAACAAATGCAACAATAATCAAAATGAACAACCGCTTCTAGAGGTACAAGAACAACAAGGGGAAAAATAAAAAGGCATACAAGGTTTCTATAGGGAAGAGTGCCATCACATAATCTTGATATGGACTACCCAATGTGGATCTTCCTAGGTTAACGTCCCCCATCTTGGTTAAACCCTGGCAACCTCAAATGATCCCCAACCACCATTCTCACTCATGCGGGATCAACATACCTTTCAAGAGGACAAGGCAACTGATCTTTTCCATTCCAATCCTTCCCACTCATCTCAAGCCTAAATGAGAACTTGAGCCATGAGTTAGGCTACATTATCTGAATTAATTTTAGGAACTACCCAAACCCCCTAATTAATTATTAATGTTTTCACTGAATTAAGAAACTCTCATGAGTTACCCTGGATCTGCCACTTTGGGAGGCAAACCCTCATTGAGAGCCACTTCCATACTAGCAACAAAAGACTCAATAGTCCACTAACTGGGTAAATGTTGCAGGAAAATTTCACATAAAGCAAGGCATGCACCAACTCGCGTAAAGTTTCCAGAGATAACAGTGCAAGGCCAAAACCCATATAATCATAAATTAAGTATAGCATCAAGCGTTCACAAAGAAAAAACATGAAAAACCAATCATAAAGAAAACTCTTTCCCCAACCATAACCACAAGTAGCAGTGCATGAATTCATCCCTTGAATCGCACAATCCAAGTATAAAGATCAACCACTTTTTAGAAATGACAAAATCATGAAACCACCCACTTCCAAGTGAAACAACATAAACTCATGCAAAAACTTCAAAGATTGATATGGGTTACCCAATGCAGATCTTCCTAGATTACCAACCCCCATTTAGGGTTACCCTAGGAACCTCACTTGATCCCAAGCCCCCATACCAATTCATGCAAGTAAAATACAAACTCCCCTCCAACCTTTGGAAGACTAACAAATTACTAACACAATGGCTCCCCATCAAAGTGGTAACAATAACATGATCTCAAAAGACTATTTTCAATCCATAATTTATGAATCAACAAGTGTCGAATATCAAGTGGTCACATCACATCAAGACCCTCAAACTCAAACAAAACTAACATAATCCCCTCAATACAAAACCAACCACAAGATCATGTATTCTCAATGACCATTAGGCACAAACGGGCTCCCACTTTAAACCATAAACAAAATTGACATACTTTCCAAAAATTGATAAAATCCATAATAAACAACATATTATTTAATTCAATAAACCCTTACATCATGAACATGAATACTCCATAGATGAATAAACACTTTCACATTGAACAATAATCAAATCAATTCAATCATGGGAGAATATGATAAACCCCAGTTTAAAGAATATCAATTTAAGTACTCCTTTTATCCACATACAATTACTCTAATTACATACATGTAAATAAAACTCTTATCATTTATTTTAGTTTATCAATTCACTAATTTCTCACCTAGAATTCTTAACACAAAACACACTAGATTCTATTCTTCATCAATCTATACACATTTTCCAATTACATAATTGAATAAACCAATTCCTTTTTACATCCCCTTATTTATAATAAATTATCATTCCTAACGGGAGTAACCAAAATTATAATATACCCAAGTACTCTATTCTTGATTGGGTACACAAATTTTTATCTTTGATAATCAAAATGTCTTATCACCTTACATAGAATCTTAAACCATTATAAATACGTTTTCCCTCTTTAAAAACATAAAACCTTATTATTATTATTTTAAACAAGTACATAAACTTTCCCTTCACTATACACACCTTTGCGTAATACCACAATACAATATTTATTTTCCTCCCTCCAGTTTAATCTCCATTTAATTCCCTATTCAATTACTAGAATATTTACCTATATTACCACTTAATTTTAACACAAGGAAATATTTTCTAATATTCAATTTTGAAATTATATATATATGTATATATATATATATATACATATATATAAATACATATATACATATATTTAGATAATTATATAATTTACCTCTGGTTGTCTTATACTTCTAAGAATGCAGTATTTACAAGGACAATAAGCAACGAAATGTATTTCCTCAAATATCTATATAGCATGTAGTGCCCCTCCACATTTGGCCCTTTGTGACATTTGAGTAAGTTCGTTTGTTTGATGTAGTTGTTACATTGTATTCATTATTATATTGTTTAATTTGATTTTGAATTTATGAAGTAAATCAATTTAGAATTAAAATAATAATTGAATATAGTATGCTTGTATAATAGTTCGATGAGGATATTAATTATTAGATTAAATTATTATGTGGATGTCATTAATTAATTATTAAATTAATTTACTAAGTTATTAATGATGAATATTTTAATGAAATGAAATAGATTATCATTGCAATTATAAATAACATTTATTTTAAATTTAAATGAAATGGATAATGTGGTCTAAAATAAAATATTAAATTGGAATATTAAATGGAAATTAAGTGATCATGTTAAATTACAAAAAATAATTAGAAAGAAATTGAAACGGGAAACATTTTGTATGCAAGTGCATGCGTAGTCTCAAACTGAGGATCAAAGGGTAACTTGTCGATTTTTGAATTTGTTTTTATGGTTAAGCATTTGATTTTTATTTTCGAAAGTAAAAATAGTTTCTTTTAAAATTGAAATTGAAAGCTTTGATAAAATAAGAATATAAAAAAGTAACACAACTTTTAGAATTGGAGAAAAGGATTTGAAGAACGGATTGGGGGTTGTGAAAGAGATCATTTTTGGCACTCCTCCTCCATCATCGAAGCGTAGGACTCCAAGTTGGAATCCTTTTTCTCTTGTGTTTTGTTCATCAGTAGTTGCAGATAATCACCCTCTCTGTGGGTTGCTGAAATTGAATTCCTATTACTCGATTTAAATGTAATTTAAATATGTATTTGTTTTATTTTTGATATACTTGTAGATGTTCCTTGGTTCACCGTTTCAAGTTGTTGAATATATTAAGCCCTCACGTCCCCTTTTGTATTCCTAAATTTGCAAAAAATAGGTTCTTAAATGGCAATAAAATTCAAAAAATCAAAATTAGACAATTTGAAATAAAAATTTGAATAAATTATCTATATTATTTCAAAAATATGTAAGAATAGAATCTGTAGAAAATTGAATATAGTTTTTAAACTACTAGGTTTATTTTTTATTTTTTAAAACTCTATTTGGTGAAAATTTAAAATTTCAATGGAGTAGTACTTAAATTTTAGGGAAAAAATAAGAAGTAGGTGTCTTTCTGACCACCCTAACCACAATAAAATGATAATATTCTTTTATAATATTTTAAATATAAGTAGGGGACTCATGTCTCAATGTGATGTGTATTTTTTTGTAATTTTTTTTCAATTAAATAATTAATTATGATTTTTTTATTAGAATTTTTAAAAAATATAAAAACTCATATGTCTGACCACCTTAACTTGGTCAAAACTTCATGCGATTCATTTTTTTATTTTAATCCTATAATATGTGAAATATAAAATGTGACGAATGTTTTGGATTCAAAAAATGTGATACCATTTCAAAGCTATAGATTTTTTTCAATCAGCCTATCAATTAGGACTTTAGTCGTAACTCAAATAGAAAATGAATAATAATTATTTATTAAATTCAAAGTAAAGAATAATTTATATTGGTGGAAAGTTGAGAATCTCATTTAAAAACCCTTTTCGTTTCATCAATTTTGGGTAAAAAAAATGTCATCAGCCACATGGGCCATCATATCACTTAGATATCGCCATGTTTTGGTCCATCATGATCCTCCACATACCCATTTGTGAAAACCATATAACTTCTAGATTTGATTGTTTATATTCCCTGATTGCTTTTGATAGAATCTTAGTACATTGACTTTAATTGTTCGAAATGTTTTGTTTAGGAAAAATCTTACATTTATAACAAATTTTATAAAGAAATCGATATCCTCTAAGCATGCTGCATAACTATGTTGATTCTTTTAACTTCACAACATGGAGTCCTCCATCATTTTGTTCTTGGGTTGAAATTTCTATGAGGTATTCTTGTGTGCTCTCTCTTTCACCCATTTTGTTGTTCCTATAACCATAACATCATGTCAAATGATAATATTATGGAAATCAATAATTGTGATGTGAATTTTACATTTTATTCATTTGGTTGGAAGTTTGATGGTGATATTACTACTTTGAGATTTTATTTTTATAGAGTTCTTTGTGACTTTAATTATTTCACCACTTAGATGCATCCATATCGCATATTATATATTCTTTTCATTTCATCTCTCTTCGTAGTATTTGAAGGGAAAAACGTGCAAGGATCTACAGACCCAACAGTGCGAAATATATTCCCTTAACACTAATACAACAGAGGAGTAAAGCATAAACCAGTTCCAATAGCTTCACAAACTACTTAAGATGAATACATGCAAGTAAAATATAAACTACACAAAGTTGAGCATTCATAGTTTGACACAAGATATACGTGGGAAAACTTTTTCAGGTAAAATACCCACCGCACAAAGTCCAGACTAATTGTATTACAGTAACAAAATAGTTACATACAAAAATAGTCTTCTCTGTTTAGCTCACAGCAGCAATATAGAATTATCTCTCTGTTACAATGTTCTCCCTCCAAAAACATACAGTTTGAACTCCATCTCATGAAATATGACCTCGACTTCCTTAAGTCTAACATTGCATTCAATTATGTCAGTCAACCGTCGATCACTAGGTACAATCATATCGGATTCAATCACACCCATGATCTACCCATACCGATCTCATTGCATCGAGCCACCCAGGCCATAACTACATTACCCAAATCGGGTCCTGTTCGCCACCTAGAATCGACCTGCAATTATTGCTGCTATGACTTTGGTCTCTAGCCAATAGTCACTTTGAAACTAAGCCATGTGTCTGCCAAACATTCATCATTCACTTCTGACACCGAGTCCAACTCAGTCAAACCAGGCACTAAGCTCAACCGAGCTCCTCACAGTCCTTACCGCGCTATCGCAGACCCCACTTGACCAGCTCAAAGTATGGCAGTAAGCCTATCGTGCCAGCCAAGCCATACCACGCTACCGCGACCCTCCCGAGTTCACCTTGCGGTATGGCGGTAAGCATACCGAGCTCGCCTGAGCTCTTACTACGTTATCATTGCGATCAAAGGACAAGATCGCAGTATGGCGATGATTAGTCAGTGGGACTGCTGATGGTCTTACCCCGCTACCGTGGGGGCCGAGAGGCCACCTTGCGGTAGAGAGGTAACCATCAGCCTGACTGTAGGCGGCTTTACTGTGGTCACCGTGGTCAACCCTTTGGCTGGCTACGGTATGGCAGTAATCACCAGGCCAGCCATAGGCGGCTTTACTATGGCCACTGCAGTTAGCCTCTTGGCTAGTCGCGGTATGGCGGTAACCACCAGCCAGTCGCTAGCGGTCTTACCATGACCACCACGGTCAGTCAATTGACTGACCGCGATAGGGCGGTAACCGCCAGAGCCAGAACAATAACAAAGATAGAAATACTGTGGCCACCATGGTGAGGAAAGAGACAGAATGTGGTATGGCGGTAACCGCTAGACCCTTCACCGTAGTACCGCAAGAACAGATAGTAGACCACCACGGTATGGTGGTAAAGGGCATAAATGAACATTTTCACCAAGTCCTTTTTATCAAAGAGGTTCAAGCTGGTAATCGAGGCAACATTTCTCAACAAGCTCCCACTTGATGAAGATTCTCAGCTTCCTCCATACCATGAAAAATTGTTGTCTGTCATAGGCCCTAAGGCCCATCGATTATATGCACCATCTGAACTTGTCTGTGCTAACCAACTTTTTCAAAGCATCTGCAACATTCTTCAAGGTTTCCACCTTTTCTAGACCGACCTTGCCATCTTCAACCATATCCCTTACAAAATGATATTACACATCAATGTGCTTGGTCCTAGCATGAAAGCTTGGATTCTTTTCCAAACAAATGGCACTATGACTGTCACAGCAGATTGAAATCTGTCCACCATTGAATCCGATGTCTGAACAAAAATGGTTTAACCAAACAACCTCTTTGCAAGCATGAGTTGCAGCCATGTACTCTACCTCTGTCGTGGATAAAACAACTATAGCCTATCGCTTGCTCATCCAACTGATAGCTCCACCATTAAGCATGAAAGTGTATCCACTGGTGGATCGTCTGCTATTAATGTCCCCTGCCCAATCTGAATCAACATACCCAGGGATGCTGAGAGTCCTTTATGAAAAAACCATACTGCCATAGTAACACAGTGCATAATCTGAAGTCCCCTTCAAATACCTGAAAACTCTCTTCACAGCATCCCAATGCGATCTTCCCGGATTTGCCATAAATCGGTTTAGAACTCCCACTGCTTGGGTAATGTCTAGTCTTGTATAGACCATAGCATACATCAAACTACCAACAACACTTGAATAAGACACACTGGTCATGTCCTCCATCTCAGTAGGAGACTTTGGACAGTCTTCAACTGACAGCTTAGTTCCATGCATGATTGGAACAACAAGTTGCTTGTAGTCATCCATGCTAAACCTCTCCAGAATTGTCTTCACATACTTACTCTGACTGACTCAAAGCTTTCTGCTTGTTCTGTCCCTGGTAATCTTCATTCCTAGAATGTACCTAGTTGCACCAAGATCTTTCATCTTGAACTTTGTAGACAACTGAGATTGAAGATCAGAAATCATAGTCTTGCTATTTCCAATGAATAACATATCATCCACATACAGGGTGATAATAAGCACATGATCATTCTTAGATTTATAATAAATGTAATGATCAGATTTTGATCTCACAAATCCAATTGACAATACAAACGTGTCAAATTTCTAGTACCACATTCTAGGAGATTGTTTTAAACCATAGAGAGATTTATTTAACTTGCAAACCATACTTTGGCTGGGACATGTAAATTTCTTCTTCCATCTCACCATGGAGAAACGTTGTCTTCACATCCATCTACTCAATTTCAAAATCATATACAGCTACTAATGACAATAAAAACCTAATGGATTTCAGCTTTTCTACAGGGGAAAAAATCTCTCCATAATCTATTCCCTCAATTTGAGAAAAACCTTTTGCAACCAGTCTAGCCTTATACTTCTCAACACTGCCATCAAGACCTGTCTTCTTTTTGAATATCCACTTACAGCCAATAGGCTTTCGCCCTTTAGGCAGTGGTACCAAATTCCAGGTATCATTCTTTTTCAAAGACTCCATTTCTTCATTCATGGCTTCTAGCCAAGACTTTGAATCAACCATGTTGATTGCTTCTGTAACAGTCCTAGGTTCATCAGTGTTGGTTAATAAAGCATAAGCACAATTTGAATCTAACATAGAGAAACCATACCTATTAGGTTGCCTTTTTTCTCATGTAGATCTTCTTACAGGCTGAGGTTGATCTTCATCATCAGAACTTCCAGAGCTGCTTGAGCTCTCCTCAGTCTTAGGAACACCATGCAACTCTTCCATTTCTAGAGTTTGGGGAATCTCAATTGCATCCTTCTTCTTGTCACTTTGATTTGTCCCAAGCTACTGATCACTAACTGAAGGTTTTAGCTCATGAAATATCATGCTTCTGCTATACAAAACCTTCTTAGTAACAGGGTTCCAAAGCTTGTATCCCTTCACACCAACTCCATAGCCGATGAGGATACACTTGACAACCTTGTTGTCCAATTTAGATCTATTTTCATTTGGAACATAAACATATGTCTACGACCAAACACAAGGACATGCCTCAGAGAGGGCTTCTTACCAGACCATGCTTCCAAAGGCGTTTTGCCAACAAGAGCTGAACAAAGAGATCTATTTATCAAATAACATGTTGTAGCCACAGCCTCAACCCAAAACTTCTGCTCTAGACCAACACCACTCAACGTACTCCTTGCCTTTTCCATCAGCGTCTTGTTCAACCTTTCAGCAACTCCATTTTGCTATGGAGTGTAAGGCGTTGTCTTGTGGCTTTTAATTCCATGATCAATGCAATACCTTTCAAAATCTGCAGAATAGAATTCACCACCATTGTCCATCCTCAAACACTTAATTTTCCTTCCAGTCTAATTTTCTACCAAAGATTTAAACTCTTTAAACCGACTGAACACTTCTGATTTACTTTTAATGAAGTATACAAATGCCCTTCTCGAATAGTCATCAATAAAAGAAACATAATATCTAGACTTCGATAATGAAGGAACATTTACTGGACCAAACACATTAGAATGAACATAATCCAATACACCAGAAGATTTATGAGGACTAGAATAAAAGGAAACATAGTGTTGTTTTCCATAGATACAATGTTCACAAAAATCGAACTCAAGGTTACAATCATCAATCCCTTTTACAAGATTTTTATTCTTCAAGGTTTTTAAACCTTTCTCACCAATGTGATGAAGTCTATGATGCCACAGCATAGTTTTCTCAGCTGGGAGTTTTACCTCCATAGCATTTGTAGTCAGAGAAGAGTCTTTATCTTTCTCTATAGGTGCAACATTGCATGGCTTTACAGAGGCATTGTTACAAAGAATAGGGCATGCATCCAACTTGTATAGAGTGCTAGTACAAACACCCTTAGCCAACACCATTGCACCTCTAGCCATTTTACACCTCTTACATGAAAAAGAAACTTCTACACTAGCATCATTTAACTTACTGACAAAAAGAAGATTTCGAGCCAAACCTGGTATGTGAAGTATGCCACCAATACCTTTGACTCTCATGTCAAGAAACTGAATTCTGACTCTTCCTCTACCAACTATCTCCAATGTTGAATCACTTGCCAAGTACACCTTTCCATCGTCATACTTCTCGTATTTAGAGAACCATTCTCTATTGGATGTCATGTGAAAAGATGCACTTGAGTCAACCAGCCAGACATCATCAGATGCCTGAGTTGTCAAGGCTACTACAATGAAGGCTTTTGCATCACTTTGAGAAGATTCGTTGTCAAAAGCATTCTTCTTCTTCTTCTCCTTGCAGTCCTTCCTAATATGACCAGGTTGCCCACAGTTCCAGCATCTCACCTTGAAATTTTTACTAGGAGACTTTGATCTCCCTGCAGATTTGGATTTTGACTTCTTGTCCTTCTTCTTGCCTTTCTCCTTTGGTCTACCTCGAAGAGCAAGAGCCTCTTTGGCCATCTCTGAAGACTTCCTCCACATCTCTTCAGATAACAATGAGGCAACAATGTCTTCCATCTTGAAAGCAGCACTAGTGCTTCCAATGGCCATCACAAGATGATCCCAATTGTCAAGTAATGAGCACAACAGGAGCATGCAACGATCCTCCTCCTCTATCTTTACACCTATAGATACCAGCTAAGTGACACTCATATTAAACGAGTTTAGATGGTCTACAAAAAATTCACCTTCATACATCTTCAAGGAGTACAACTTCTTCCTCAGGAATAACTTATTTACCAGAGACTTTCCTTGATAAATATCACCAAGCTTCTTCCACAATGAAGCTACAGACTGCTCCTCATGGATGTTCAGGAGTACAAAATCAACTAGAATCGGTCTTATCAAACCTCTTGCTTTTCTATCAGCAAGATCCCAAGCTTCTTGTGTTGTACTTTGTGGCTTAGTTCCAGACACTGCAATCCAGAGGTCTCTATCCATAAGCAAGTCTTCTATCTTGAATTTCCATAACTCAAAGTTACTACCATTGAATTTTTCAATATCTACTCTACTAGATGTACTTGCCATCTCAAATAGAAACAAGTTTAAACAATGCAAGACTCCCACTGAAACAGTATTAGCACAAAAAATTAATCTTTCCTACAAGGATAACACAACTGGTCGAGCTCTGATACCACTTGAAGGGAAAAATGTGCAAGGATCTATAGACCCAACAGTGCAGAATACATTCCCTTAACACTAATACAATAGAGGAGTAAAGCATAAACCAGTTCCAATAGCTTCACAAACTACTTAAGATAAATAAATGCAAGTAAAATATAAATTACACAAAGTTGAGCATTCATAGTTTGACACAAGATATACGTGGGAAAATCTTTTCAGGTAAAAAAACTCACCACACAAAGTCCAGACTAATTGTATTATAGTAACAAAATAGTTACATACAAAAACAGTCTTCTTTGTTTAGCTCACAACAACAATATAGAATTATCTCTTTGTTACAATGTTCTCCCTCCAAAAACATACAGTTTGAACTCTATCTCATGAAATATGACCTTGACTTCCTTAAATCTAACATTGCATTCAATTTTTTCTGTCAGCCACCGATCACCAGGTACAATCATATCAGATTCAATCGCACCCATGATCTACCCATACCGATCTCATTGCATCGAGCCACCCAGGCCATAACTGCATTACCCAAATCAGGTCCTGTTCGCCACCTAGAATCAACCTGCAATTACTGTTGTTACAACTTTGGTCTCTAGCCAATAGTCACTTTGACACTGAGCCACATGTCTACCAAACATTCATCATTCACTTCTGATACTGAGTCCAACTCGGTCAAACTAGGCACTGAGCTCAACCAAGCTTCTCACAATCCTTATCGCGCTACCGCAAACCCCACTTGAATAGCTCGTGGTATGGAAGTAAGCATACCGAGCTTGCTAGCCAAGCCATACTGCACTACCACGGCCCTCCCAAGTTTTCCCTTCGGTATGGCGGTAAGCACACCGAGCTCGCTTGAGCTCTTACCGCGCTATCGCTGCGGTCAAAGGACAAGACCGCAATATGGCGATGACCCGTCAGTGGGACCACTGATAGTCTTACCATGCTACCGTGGGGGTCGAGAGGCCACCCCATGATAGAGCAGTAACCGTCAGCCTAACTGTAAGTGGCTTTACCATGGACACCATGGTTAGCCCTTTGGCTGGCCGCGGTATGGCCGTAACTGCCAGGTCAGCTGCAGACAGCTTTACCGAGACCATCGTGGTCAGCTTCTTGGCTAGCCATGGTATGGTGGTAACTGCCAGCCAGTTGCTGGCAGTCTTACCACAGCCACCGTAGTCAGTCAATTGATTGACCACGGTAGGGTGGTAACTGCCAGACCGACACCGCCGGAGCCAAAACAACTGCAAAGATAGAAATATCGCGGTCATCGTAGTGAGGAAAGAGATTGTGCGCGGTATGGCGATAACCACCAAACCCTTCATCGCGGTACCACCAGAACAGATAGTAGACCACCACAGTATGGTGGTAAAGGGTAGAAATGAACATTTTTCGCCAAGTCCTTTATATCAAAGAGGTTCAAGCTGGTAATTGACACATTTTTTCTCAACAATATTAATATATTTCATGACTTAGTGTTAGATATGAATATATATATTTGTAAATACATTTATATTTTTTTTTGCTCTACAACTAGGGTTTCATTTGCTTTGGTTTTGGTGAAGTCCTTTCCCTATGTGGGTGGAGGCTCATCCTCCTCCATAATTAGCGTCTAATCGGCTAGTATTGCACCTTCCTTTAGTGGTGTCGGCCCTTAAGCTGTTATTTAGAGGCATCCTCGTTGGTCATCACACATATAGCTCGGTAGGGTTGCGACTCTTATATGATGCTCGGGGATTCAAACCCCCCAATGGTGTCCATGGCAGCCAACCTGATGGGCCTCCCACCTTCCAGCAACTAAAGACCTTCAAAGAAATCATTGAAGGCAGGGTCATGAACATTGTTGCAAGTGCGGAGTTCTTGGTGGAGGAAAGTGAAGGAAGAGAATATGGGGGACTTGGAGGAGGTAAGTGCACCCCTAGCCAGATTGATGTTTTTTCTTCAAATGAAGGTTTGTGCAAAGCTCTTTCTATTGAAGATAATAAGTTAAAAAATGTGGGGGTTTTTCTTGCGGTTGTGGATATTGAGAAGATTCAAGCAAAGAGATATTTAGATTCATGGCTCTTAGATGTTTGGGGAAAGAAAATGAGCATATTCTTTTCTTATTTTAGAATGATTCAAAAAGGTTTATTTGTCATTTAAAAAAAAAATCATGAATCTCAATCCAAGGTTCTAGATAGGCAGTTTTGGATTATTGGGAAGAACGGTTTTAGGGCCCTATCGTGGTCTTCAGATGCCATTAACGATGATATCTTGGCCCTCTTGAGCTCAAGATGGGTCATGCTTAGAAATATTCCTCCTCGTTTGTGGAATTTCATTTGTATAATCTTGAAACCCTATGGGAGAGTTCTAAAAATTGACAGTGTGAAGTTCATTCTCCCCCACACTGATGCTAGGGTTCTTGTATGCTTGAACCTAGGGGTTGAAATACCTGACATTCTTAGGCTTAATTTGGAATATGGCTGCTGTGATTGTCCCTTGGAAATACTCAGGGGTTTAAACTCTTGCTTCCTATGTCAAAAAGGACACTTAAGGAAAAACTACCCCCTGATTAGGAAAATAACTCCCCCCTTGAACTCTAATGATGGTAACACCAATAATGAGGCAATGGTAAAACAACCAGAAAACCGATCGCCTGATAAGGAAAGGCCTCAAGAAATGGTTGAACTAGGAGGCCATGATTTCTATCCGAGCCCAAACCTGAAATCTAACTCCAAAATGGTTGAAAAATTGGGCCTAAAATATGAAGCTACAAACACTAGACTTCCTAATTCAAGCTCCAATAGAGAAAAAATTGTGAACTCAAAGTACCCCTATGAGCAATCTGGGGAAGACAATCTCATAGAGGTTGATTCCTTACTCGGGGATGCACTCCCCAATGCCTCCTCTCACTCCTCTAAGGAACCTATGGAGGATACCTCTGAAAATTCATTTTGTAGTGGAGAGTTGCAAGATGGGGTCTCAATTTTGGGGCGCCTAAGAGACAAAGCTATCACTGAATTGATAGTGAGGAATAATGTACAACAACTTTCATTGAAAACATTAATGAACCCCAAGGTTGTGGGAGGTTGCACCGAAGGGGAAAGCCCTGGTGAGAAATCATCCAATAGCTTAGAGGCTTCTTTTGACTATATGTTGCTTCAGGAGAGCCCACCCAAAGTCAAAAATATTTTTTCCGCCTTTGAAACCCAGACCCTACTCACTGACACTCCAAATAGCCCCACCGATGGACTGACAAGAGACCTTGTTAATATAAATCACCTATTGTCCACCGATGGGCTTGAAGTGGGTTTGGGTGGATGAGTCCTTGCTAAGAAAGATCAAATTTTCAAAGAGGCTTGCAAAGGGGTGCATGACACACTACCTATTCTAAAATTGTGATGGTTACCCCAACCTTGGGGGGAAGCGAGAATTGGAGCAAGCCACCAACTAGAAGAAGAGGGGATAGACCAAGGAAGGAGCAAGGGGCCTTGATCCCAATCGGGAAAGGCAACCTGAAAAATTTGTCTCATGCCAAGAGGAAAAAATTAAGTATTGTAAACCAAATCTTACCATCAAAAATGATAGAGATTGGAAATAAGGTCGCCAAGTTCTTTGAGGCGTTCAAGTCTGACAAGGAGTCAGCCTCATCAACTGTTCAGGATGGCCCTTAACCTTATCACTTGGAATGTGAGGGGGCTTGAATCCCCTAATAAGAAGCATGTAGTAAGAAGATTTATGAGGAAGGTTAAGGAAAAATACATAGTCCTATTGTAAGAACTCAAATCAACCAATTTCACCTTGGATTCTAACCTCAGGTGCATCTAGACGGATGCCTCCCACTTCACCACCTCACATGACCAAGGTAAAGGTGGTGCTACAATTATAATTACCAACAAATAGAAAAATTTAATATCCAATTCAGGGGTCTCACCGTGCAACAAAGTTGTTTGGATCAACTTAAGATTGGAGGATCAATTGGTGGGAATTTTCTCAATCTATGCTCCTAATGAATATAATGAGAGGAAAAATATTTGGAATTGGTTGAGCAATCTAGACAACATACCCTAGATAATCGAGGGTGACTTTAACATGGTTGAGGGAAAGGAGGACAAAGAGGGAGGATCTGACATGGATTGGAAAGGAAATGAAAAGTTTTTCTGTTAAAAAATGAAGGCCAAACTAAATTTGACTGACCCAATTGCTGGGGAAAGAGAGGCTATCCAAGTATTTGGTTCACCTTGTGCAATAGCCAAAATGCTAACCGAAGGATTTATTGCCGCCTACATAGGTTCTACTCAAATAAAGACTTCCTCTTAGTAGATACATTGGAGAGGGGTTGCAAAGTTGAAGTCCAACCTTATACTTTATCAGACCACCACTCGATCAAAGCAAGGTTTGTTCTCAAGTTCAGTGGTAGGAATTCAAAGAGGACAGGGGGGCTTCATTCTTAACACATCACTATTGAAGGATAATAATTGTATAGATGTCGTGGGGGGCCTTAGAAAAATCAATCAAGGGTTATAAAAAGCCCCGAGTCCCTTGAAAATGTGGGAGTTGAATACCAAGGGGTGGAAATCCCTCTTCCAAATGATTGGCGAAAAGAAAGCCCTTGACAGAAGAAGAGAAGAAAGCCTACTGCAAGAGGAGATCCTGCAAGTTAAAAGTAAGATTCATAAATCCCTAGAGCATGTGAACGTTGATAATAGACTTAGAGAAACCAAGGATGCTCTAAGGAGAATCCAAAATTTTAAAATCCAAGGACATAAGGTGAGATCCAAAATGAATTGGTCTCAAAATGGGGACAAAGGCACAAAGTTCTTCTTCAGGTACTTGAAAAAAAAACATAAAATAATGCATTGAACAAATAAATGTGGGAGGAAAAACCTTCACCGAAGTAGAGGATATAAATGAATAGTTCTTCTCCTTCTATAAACAACTTTTCATGTCAAATTGTAGAGGGGAAGAATATAGAACTGCTAGAAACTTGATAAAAAGAAATTTCCAAAAAAATATTTCTGACTTAGAAACACAAGGGATAGGTAAGGAGATTACGAAAGAGGAAATTGAACAAGCAATCATATCCATATAGGATGAAAATTTCCCATGGGTTGATGGACTCCCAGTGGACTTATTTAAAACCTTCAGTGAATGGATCTCAGATGATCTATATGAAGTTTATATAGAAGCACTAGCCAAAGGTTCCTTGGGGAAAAGCATCAACAAGGGCATTATAAAAATAATCCCTAAAAAAGGAGACAAAACTCAAACAAAGAACGAGAGGCCAATAACCCTACTCAATGTTTCTTACAAAATTCTTCCAAAGGTCTTGGCCAAAATATTGGTGAACATTCTACCAAGATTTTTAAACAACACCCAAATAGGCTTCATCAAAGGAAAATATATACTTGAAAATTTAATCACTAGTTGGGAGGCCATGGAGTGGGCAAGAACCAATGGACAGGAGGCAGAAATGGTGCTGCTTGATTTTGAAAAAGCCTATGACAGAATTTAGTGGGGATTCATTAGGCTAATGTTGACTTCCTTTGGATTCCCAGATGCTTGTTGCAATATGGTGGAAACTCTCTTCAAGGATGCGGTGGCCCGGGTTGACATTAATAGGAATCTCTCTCAGGAAATAAAGTTGGAAAGGTCTATAAGGAAAAGTTGACCCTTGCCCTTTTTCATTTTTGTGATAGCCTCAGAGGCTCTACACTTTCTATTAATAATGTACATTGATTCCCCCAGGGTAGATGGTATCACTTTTCCCAACCAAGAAACCCTCCTTAACATCGTTTTTTCAAATGATACTGCCCTTTCCCCACTAGTTGAGGAGATGAATATGGTGAACCTCATGAAAAAGCTTGATATCTTTTATGTTGCCTCAGGAGCAAAGATATTCATGGAAAAATACATCATGTTGGGCTTGAAAGAGGAACCCCCAGCCTGGCTTACCAAATTTGGTTTACAGTGGGGAGGACCTAAAAAAAATGTCAGGTATCTTAGCATTATGTTCTCTGTTAGCCCCAACCTAAAAGAAATGTGGCTTTGGATTCATGCAAAAATAGATAATAAAATCAGGTTCTAAAACAAACTACCTCTGTCCTTGGCAGGTAGGGTATAGTTTTTCCAAAATAGCCTTGCATCCTACAATATCTATTATGCATCTATTTGGATGTTCAATAGTTACCAAATCGATGAAATTCAAAAAAAGATCAAAGGATTCCTTTGGTTGGATGGGAAAGGAAGGAGGAAGGCTCATGCTATAAGGTTGATGGAGGGTTGGTGCTAAAACACCTAAAATTGCAAGGAATTGCATTGGCATCCAAGTGGATTTCAAGGGCTTTGGAAGGAGATGAGCCTTGGACTTGATCAGGAACAACATTGAAAAGGGAGCTCCTAGGTAGGCCAAGACATGGAAAGCGCTCCTTCTAAGTGATCTAATATGTTGTAGACAACCAATTGTCCCTACTGGATCTATAGTCTTCCAAAGCCTCTAGAAATCTTGGGAGCTCATAAAAGAGAATATTCATAACTCACAAGCCTTCTCAAATAGGACTGTGTTCGCACATAGATCTATCTGGTGGTACCTCAGCCATAACGGTAAACCCCTTGCATTGAAGTAGGGATGCTCGGCCAAAGCCTGGGAAAGCAAAGGAATCAAATATATTACAGACATTATGAACCAAGAGGGTATGGTAAGTTGGACTATACTCACTAAAGAGTATTAGTTACCCAAATCATAGTGGAGGACATATTCTGTGTTGAGGGAGGTATGTAAAGAATTTTCTGGGAATGCAAATCATGTGGTTGACTCTAACTAGTTCAAGGATTTCAGATGGAAATATGGATCCATGCTCACCAAACTGAGTGTGAAGAAAGTTTACAATTCTCTCAACAACCAAGACCAAGTTTTCAGTCACCTAAAAAAACCATGGGGAACAAATTTGAGTAGGCGTGGTTGGGAATGGTGCTAAGAAACACCTGGTCTAATGTTCTTGATCCAAAGAAGGTGTTTTTTCGGTGGCTCCTCCTGCTCCAAAGGTTTCCAATCAAATTAAATTAGATGAAATTGAAATCTACAACATTTGCAGAGTGCTAGATTCCATTAAACACATCTTCTTTGACTGTGTGTTCGCAAGGGACGAAAACTCTTTTGTCATAAATAATGCATATGGGAAAAAATGAATAAATTAAGATTTGATAGAATAATTTTGTTGTTTTCTAATGATATTGGAAATAGTTTAATGTTGTTTTGGATTATTTTTTCAACTGAAATTATTTGGTTCATTTGGGAAAAAAAAAATGAGGAAAAAATCAATGGGCTAAGCGTGCACTTACCGAGTCTTGTAAAAGGCTCACACTCTCCATGATCTCTATGCAGGTGGTTGTTATGATCAAAGTCTCCAAAGAAAAATTATTGAAGCTCATTGAAGATGGTATTATGTCGGTTACCATACATGAGGTTAATTTTGTGCATGATTGGTAGTACACTACAAAGTTTTTCCTTAAAGCTCTTGAGATGTTCCAAAAAGAATACAAAAACAAGGTAAGAAAAGATGGAATTGGTGAGGGGCCACCCCTTTTGCTCCGCATAGATGACTTTACCCAAGAAGAAAGAGAAACAACTAGTGTAATCCTAAAGATCAAAGAGGCAGAACGCAGGGCTAAAAATAATCCATGATGGTTTGAATATTCTTCTGCAAGAAGGAACTGTTTGGTTGTTTTTTTGGCTTATGTAATTTTTTGTTATTGTAAGCATTTAATGTGGACGATGTAAGCTATAATATCTCTTAATTTTCTAAGTTTTAATGGGTGGGTAGCCTGGCTAGGTTTGTAAAGGGGCTGACATAATCTCTCTTTGTTGTTGTATCTTGTTGTTCATACTATAGTTAATACAAAAAAAAAACATTTATATATATGTCCCTATATTTAGATATGAAGGTATAGGTTGTTGTATTTTAATTTTATAAATAGAGTGGTAGATGGTATATTATTTAAAGATATATATATATATACATACATATTATATATGTGTGTATATATATATATATATATATATATATATATATGTACATATATGTGTGTTTGCATGCATAGATATCAAGCTTTTAGTAAAAGAATATTTTTATCTTAGTTATTTAATGATTTTATTAATAAAAATAAACAAAGGAGAGTTGATTTGTTCTTAAGGTAAATGAGGGTTTGATTTCCTTATGATTATTGTATAGTTGATTATAAATAGAATTTGAATTTATAGAGTAATCTTAATTATGTTACTATAAAAGATAGGTATTTCAGTTGTGAGACAATAATTATGTTCGTAACATTTCTATCGCATGAGCTGCATTCATTTATAATTGGGTCTTTAGTTAAACTATGTTAATTAAATTGAAGTAAGGGAAACTTATTTATTTATTTGCATAAAGGAATTCTCACAATTGATAAAAGTAATGTGTTTCTAAAACCGTGTCTGACTTACAATTGCATATTTGGTGTTTTGTTATGTGATACTTTGGTTATTGTTTTATTTTAGAATTGATTGAACTATATGTGAGTGAAGTTGCTACTCAACTTAGTGTTCTTCATGGATGTAGTTTGGATTGATCATTGTGTTGAATCTAATTTTTTATTTTGCTTCGTGGTTAATTTTTGTAATGAGTTGTTTGTGTTAGTTTTGGTTTGAGGTTGAAGATCTCTTTGGTAATGTTACAACTTGTTATCCTTCACTTGTCAAACTGTAGATTATGGATTGAAAATAGTTCTTTGAGATCTTGATATTGTTGTTATTTCAATGGTGGAACCTGGAACCATTGTGTTAGTGATTTAGTCTTCCAGAGGTTGGGGAAGAATTTTATTATGATTGGCTTTTCATACTAGTTCTTTGTGAACACTTGATTTTATATTTGATTCATGATTATGTGGGTTTTAGCCTTGCACTATGGAAATTGTTTCATTATCGAAATTATGTGTGGGATGGTGCATGCCTCGCTATATGTGATTATGCATATGTTTTATTTTTATGTTGCGCAAGTTGTCTTACCCAATTATTGGACTCTAGATTTTTGTTGCTAGTAGGGAGAGTGGCTTCCCATGGGGGTCGGGACACAAAGTTGTGCCTAGGGTAATCCATTGGAAGTTTCTTAATCTAGTGAAAACACTAATAATTAATTAGGGTGTTTGGGTAGTATCTCATATTAATAATAGATAAGGGATGCCTCTCTCATGGCTCAAGCACTCATTTATGTTTGAGATGAGACAGGAAGGCCTCGAATGGAAAGACCAACTACCTTGTCTTCATTAAAGGTATGTTGGTTCCGCATGAGTTAGAATGAGGGACAAGGATTGGTTGAGGTTTCCAGGGTAACCTAGGATGGGTTCCGGTAACCTATGAAGATCTACATTGGGTAACCCATATTGAGCTATGCGATGATACTCTTCCCTTTAGCAACATTGCTTGTCTTGTTGTTTCCCCTTGTTGTTATGTGTCTCTAGAAGTGGTTTTCCTTTATGATTATTGTTGCATTTACTTGTGGAGTCTTGTTAGCCTTTTTTGCTTGATTGTTTTTATGTTGTGGGTCCTTGTTATCATCTCCTAGCATGAGGGGTGGACCTTATGTTCCACATGGTTGGGTGGAATGTGCTAGGCACCCCATTAGGGCCCCAGCTAATGATCGATATGCATAGAATTTGTAGTAGTCGCAGTGACTCAGGAGCTTTTCCAGAGTTGGAACCAGTATTGATGATATGTATACATTCATTTCAATTGTATCATTATATGTTATTGATGTATTATTCTTGTTCATGTTGGGGAAGCACTATTGTATTATTGCAATCCTAGAACGATGTAAATTCATATGATAAATGTGATGTATATAGATTCTTAGTATTATTATGTTTTTATTAGTTCATAGTATATGATCTACAATGGTGTTGTATTTGTGGAAATATTTATAATTAAATTCTTAAGTGTGAAGGATGTTTATGTAATGTAATGGATGTTATTCATACTTCATTATGGGTTTGAAATGGAAGCTTGTGAGTTATTTATCATCGTTATGGGATTGGGATTATGTTAGAGATGTTAAAAATGTAATGCAGTCATGTTACCCAAGAAGACTTAATTAGATGATGTACTTGTATAGTTTCATTATTAGTGGTTATATGTTAATGAAAATTTCATGTTAGTATTACTTCTTTTTTAAAGTGCTATAATTGTTAGTTATTTATTGTCCTTTGGGTATTGTGTGGTGGGGCATTAAATTTCATTAAATTTTAAATCTATCAATCCTTATGCTATCTTCCTAGGTCGACTATCAAACACTATAAACAATATATACTAGGTTATCTATGTGATAAAAACAACACTTAACTATGTAAAAAGGGGTATAAATTCGGCTAAATTTTTTAGCTACATACACAAATTTAAACTTACAAGATAGAGACTCTCTTAAGATCTTTTGTCCAGTATAAATGGATGCCTTTTTGCATACAATAGACTACTGTTATCATTAGAATATTAGAATTGGAAGAAAAATTTATTATAAAAATTACACACCTATATTCATATATATATATATCTATGTTGAGTTCCTTTCATTCTGAATGATTCGGATAAAAAAAACAATGTAAGACAACAAGAACATATCAAATACACTTGAATTTCCAACTGAACCGTCTAAATACTTGGCGACAAGACTATGTTGAATGGAATAAAATCTTTAACCAAGCCATATAGATAAGGTTGTGGCTAGAACAATAAAATTCCCTACCCTTGCATACTTCACTAAAGATAAGCAACCAATTCATGGAAAAACATAGGATTAAAGGCCATAAATTGGAAGATAAAATCGAACTACTTTAATGGATAAAATCTCGTAAGATTACCATTGATTTCTCCAAATAAAATCTCATTGAATATAACATATAAGGTAGAAAATAAGGCATACAATACTAGCAGCATGAAGATAATAACTAAAATCAAATTTCCATCAATCAATTACAAGAAAAGATAACAAACGTAATTCATGAAATATAATCTATAAGGAAGCATATAATCAAAAAATCCTGAAGCTTAAGGCACATATTGCTGCATTGTAACTAAGCTCATTTCCAAGATTCTTGCAAGAGAAGTTGTTCTCAGAGATGTGAACCATTTCCATTATGTTAAACAACAAGAATGTTCTGAGGCGATTAATGGTGATGATAAATGAAACAATCTATAAAATAGGCTTTTAGTTTGTAGTTCAGCCTCAAAGAAGGGAGACACTATGGCAATAAGGGTGAATTGATGCAAAGGCGATGGGGAAGGAATTCAAATCTAATTGTAATCAAATTGGAGGCGTCAGCTAGCTACAAGGCAGTGATAAGAGGAGATAGGAGGTGCACCCAAGCGTCTCTACAAGCATCTTAAATTCAAGCATTGAAACAAATATAAAAGGCGAGGGTGAGAGATCACACAACATAGACCAGTATGATAAGAACCGATTTCATTTCAAAAGCAAGTAAGTTGCATAAAGCATCGAATTCACAAATCTTCCAATCAAAAACAATGAAGGCTTAGAAAAAATGGCATAAGTAGTGAGCCATAAAATACATACTTCAATAACTATTCTACGGCTCCTCAACACTAAATTTTCTAGACTGAAAATCATTTTCTAAGGCAACCAAGGACCACACAAAATCTTATATGAAATTTATATATATATGCAGCACTAACCATAGTGGAATGACTCCTTATAATTGTATGTTTAACATAGAAGGAAAACATCAAATGTGAATTCTTAGTGAATGAGTACCAAGCAAGAGATGCCAACACTAGACTAAGAGAGTAGATCAAACTAGAAGTTAACATAGCAAAATTGGCCTCTATAGAATTAAAAGTTGCAGCCAAATTAAAATCTTTGCCTAAATAAAAGATCAAATTAAGATCAAATACAACACTGACCTGAGTTCCTCCGCCTGAGAATGGAGAGGACGAATTGAAGACCTTTGTTTCACAGCCACAAGTTCTTCCTTTGAACTAGATCACTATCAGAGGTTAATTCACCTCGAAACAATATCAAAACCCCAAATTGTAATCTCTTTTTTTTTTAATTATTTTAGGAGAGCAAGGTTTTATTTTTCGAAAATAAAAAATGAATTGATAAAAACAGTTTTCCCAAAAACCAGCATTATATAAAAATCAAAAAGAGTTTTATTTTCCCAAAATAAAAATCCAAGTTGAGATAAATTGTTTTCGAAACCAAAAATCAATCACTTGGCAAGTTTCTCGTTCGAAAAATCAGTTTGAAGTCATGCATGTGCACACACTCCATATTTTTTCATCTTTTTCTATTTTGAACTCAATTTTACAATTCAATTTGAAATCTTATCTCATTTATTTAAATTAAAATTATATTTTTTTCCCATTTAATTAATTAAAGTCTCATGATAATCAATTTTTTTAATTATTAATAAAGATAATGTAAAACAATAAATTTCAAAAAATAATTTAATTTAATTATTTAATAGTTCAACCCATATCCTTTCCATTTCACAATATTGATTGATTTAATTATTATTTTAATTCTAAACTTATTTAAATTACCTTGTAATCAATTTTAATTTAATTAACTGATTAAACAAGGTCATTTTTATATTTAATTTATCACAGAATTTCAATCCCACGTGCTAGGAAACACAATAAAGGAATCAACATGACATCACAAATCAACCAAACAAACTTACTCAAATGTCAAGAAAGGGGAATACGAAGGGGCACTACAAGTATGATGAAAATGTTAGTGAGGAGTGAAGAACCTATTAGATGGATTGTTTATCTAAACCAAGATTGATGTGTGGATTGATAGTACTTGATCTTTCAACAGTGCAATTTTTATCATCATAGATCATTTTCTTATGGAACAAGCAGATGTATGCACACCTAAGAATGAATTGTGAAGGCATATTTTGTTTCCATCTATCAAAATATTATCACATCAAACAAGGATTTTCTTAATTTAGATTACTGACAATAGAACCTTGTAGGAACGTGTGAGAGAATGACCATAGAGCGTGTTTTTTGAGCTACAAGAAAGTGTTAGATTGGATTTTGACTTGTATAGGATTTTTAGACTATGCTAAATAGAACTCTATCACACACAAGGACCTTAGTTACCATAGCCGTGTAACCAAGACAAACTATAGACATAAATTAATAGAAAGAAATGTCATAATCCATCATTGTCACTCTAATCACTTCTAGATATCATCGAGTTTCTTAGGAGTATGACATAGGATAAATCAGATATAAAGATAAGACTAAACTAGATCAAGTAAGTCAACAACTATTAGATCTTCTTGTTTACCAATAAGTACATGATAAGAAAAAAAATTATGCCTTATTTAAGAAAAAAAACATTTCATGTAAGATGCCTGGTTTGGTTTCAATAATGCAACATCCTATATAAGACAAATGATTTTTTATTTGAGGTAATGTTGATAGATACACAAATAATTGATCATCCAATTTCAAGGCTAGTTTGGGTAGTTTCGTTTGTTGTTTCATGATTTTTTTAAGATCAATTCTATGTAAGATATACTATTTGTTTTCTAAAATTTTATTTCTTGACAAAGGAATAGTTTTATTATGTAATTTGGACTGTGATGAAAGTATTTATTATGATGGACCCTAAGGGACTAACCTAATGCCTTAGGGGTTCATCGATGATTGCCTTGCCTACATGACAACACAGAGAAAATGTAGTTCAACTAACCATGACAAGTGAAAATTTATTTATTTAAGATATGGATAATGATAAAGATATGAATGTAATAGACCATAGGGGACAAACCTAGTGCCTCAGGAGTTCATCAATGATGGACTGGCTTATGTATAGGCACAAAGACAACGTAGTTTGAATGACCATGACAAGTGATGGTTTATTAAGAAACGTGTGGACCATGATAAAGGTTTTTACTATGAAGGACCCTAAAAGATAGACCAAATTTTTCAAGGGATCAGTAGTGGTTTTCCTTGCCTATGTACATATGCAAAGATGTAGTTCGATAAGTGTATGGTTTTAGGAAATGAAGCATGTCGTATAAGATGTCAAGTTTTGTTTTAATGATGCAACATCATGTATAAGGAAAATAATTGTATTATGTCTGGTTTCAAGGATGATACACCTCATATAAGATGCTTAGTATGGTTTTGAGGGTGTAACAACCTATATAAGAAAGCTAGTAGGATAAGGACCTAATTATATTAGACCCTAAGGGATTGACATATACTTTGAGGGCTCATTAGTGATTGTCCTTCCCTACATAAATGTGTAGAGATAATGTAGTTTGACAAGTGTATGGTTTCAAGAATGAATCATGTTGTATGAGATTTTGAGTCTCATTTTGATGATGCAAGATACTATATAAGAGAAATGATATGATTCTGCCTTGTTTCATAGATGATACACCATTTATAAGACAACTAGTTTTGAGGGTGTAACAACCTATATAAAACAATTGGTAGGATGAAAGTATCATGATGGCATACCCTAAGGGACTCACCTATGCCTTGAGGGATCATCAGTGACTCACCTTGCCTACATATGTAGTGTCCCTCTAGTTTTTGTAGTTTGTTTCAAATTTTTTTTGTTCGATTGAATTTTTTTCTACTTGTTTTGGATTCTACACTATTTTATTTATATTACGACAAACTTTTACTATGGTAGTTTTATATCTTGTTGATGATACATTGATAACATTTTTTATCATCTGATTATGTTTGTGTGGTGATATTATGATAAATATTGTGTATGTTTTTGGTTAATGCTATTTTGGAGCATTGGTGTGTTTCTGATGTTGTTTATAAAGAAGAACTGTTATGTTTAGTCCTAGTGAAAGGGACAATGTAGCATTACTCACTCGTAAGTACCCTAGTATGTTACAACCTTCTTTCATGGTGTGATTGTCAATTTATGTAGATATGCTTAACAGTGTTGTTTGATGCATTTTGTAGGTACTAGGCATTGAATCCACCTACTTTGTTAGGTTTGAGTGTTCCATGACCCAATGGAAACATGTTGATCAAGAGATAATGTTAGGTCCCACTTTGGCGATCGCTCCCTTATAGGATGAGAATTATCATTTTTTTGTCGTTCGGGTTCATCATGTAGTTCATGTTTGTGTCATGATTGGAAATTCATTAATTAGTTAAATGTATTATTAAATAAGTTATTTGATTTAGTGTAATTTTATTAAAATGTTAAATTCAAATAATTGTGTTTATGGTTTGATTCATTAAATTAATAAAATAGGATATTTAATTAAATGTGATTGTTAATTTTGAGTAATAGATATTTGTTAATTTTAATGTGTAAATATAAATAAATGAAAAGTAGATATTATTGAAGGGTTTGTTTTCAACGGATTATAAATAAATATTTGAAATTTGGACCTTGAGTCAAAAAGTGTTATCTTGGGTAATTTTTTAATTAAGATTGTCTGATCAATCTTGTTTGCATTTTGACAGTTAGTTAAGTTTAGTGATTATAATTTAATTGAAAATAGATTAAAAATATTTGATTATGAAAAATTGTGCATGAATATTTTGGTTTTGAGGAAAAAATTTCACAACAATTTGGGGAAAAAGCTTCTTCTTTGTGTTTTCGTTGAAAAGTTTTGGAGGCAGTGATTTCAAAGGATTTGTGTGTTTCATAAATTATAGAGTTTAGGATTTTTAGATTCTTGCTTCAATCTATGTCAATTTTGAGCAAATATTTTAGGTTCTCTTCTTTTGTTTTGCATTTTCTTGAATAGTATCTTTTGAATGTTGTTTATGGTATTTGTTATTGCTTGTGGTAGAATTCATTTGTTGAATCTTCTGCACAAACATCAAAAATGAAATTGTTGTTGATTAGTGTTGAAATAATTGAAGAAAATTTTAAGGAAATGAAATCTATTAAAACCTAGCTATAATAAAACTTGTTTTACAATTTTTTAAATGTTCTTTCTTGAAATATTTCTTGTAATCTTCAACATTTTGCACTAGTATATTTTTAGATAGAATCATTTTAACAATATACCTTTACACCATCAAACAATAAATCCAATATATGTAGACTCTGATTTGCAAAACTATATGTTCTGTGGTATTTCGGTTTACCTTCATTCTTTTTTTACATGGTATTTGTAATTGTGGGGATAAGATTATGTTTCTTCGAATGTTATTTCAAGCATAATTAAATGTTATGCATGTGAGGGATGAAACTGAATCTCATAGCTAGTTTTCATGCTTGTATCTTTTGAATTCATTAGTTTTCAGACTCTTTCATTGCTTCACATTGCACATGGGATTTAATCATTTGTACCTCATAGTTGATGTTCTTGGAATCCCTGAATCTAAAAGAAACTTTCTTTAACATTCATGTCGGTAGGTAGTTGCATTAAATTCAGTGTCTAGAACATTCAAAATTATCCTTATATAAAGAATTTTCTCCATCTTGTTTTCTTGTAACACTCTTAATGGTGGTTGCATGAAATGGAACCAAAATGTTGTATCTAGGTATGAACATCATCATTTTAGTAGCAACCTGAATTAGGAGCTCTCTTGAATGGGGATATCCATATCTTGTACCATTGCCCTTGTAGCCAATCTTCTTGTAGTCTCCTCATTCTTTTTCCTTGCAAGCTCTACTTGGTGTTGTCGATGTTGCTCTTCTTTAGTCATCTCTTGTTTAACATATCATAAGGTTTCCTTGGAGATGCCTCATTCTCATTCACTTACCTCTAGCTTTGGTTTTGTTTCTCATCCATGTCTTCATCATTGTCATTAAATGAACTAGCAACATCAATGTATACTCTGTAATACCTTTGGATGTAGAGATCAAACTATAGTTTTTTTTAATTATTATCCTTTAAGATTTTCACCATTGCGAGAAGCTTATGCATGCTTAACGGTAGTTTTTTGTATGTTTTTATTCAAGTATATTTTCTACTTGGCATGCATTTGGATTTCAATGCCAATGAAATTGGATGTTAAAGTGGAATATTGTCGATAACCGTTAGTTGTAGATTTATTGTTTGTGTATAAAATTTGATGGAGAATAGCTTTAATTTATAGATTAACTCCTTGTATGACACCAACACCATATCTCTTGATTGGAAGTCATTGATTAAACATCTGTCAACACTAGTCTTATTTAGATAAATTGGTGTTATATGGATATTGGGTTTATGAATTGTATTGGTGTGTGTTAAATATATATATATATATATATATATATATATATATATATATATATATATATATAAATATATGTTAGTAATTTTATGTTAAAACAAATGAATTTGGAGTTATGATGTTATGTAATTAAATTATGAATTGTTATTTAGTGAATGAAATGATCCTTTATAACTAGTTCTTTTATTATTATTGTACTTTAATGCCTAATTGTAATGATCTAATTTTGGATTTAGCCATGCATGCTTTATTTGTTACCTTGGAGGTGTTTTGGAAGTTAAATGGTTTGTGTCATGATTGACATGTGTTCATTCTTGGTTTTTTTTAATGTGCATGATGGCTATCCTTTGCAATTGATAATGAGTTATGTTATTGTAAGAAGAGAGAGTGGCTTTCGATAGGGGCCTAAACCCTTAGTGGTAACTAGGGTAACCTATCAGGATTTTATAATTCAATGACAACCTAATTAAATGTACTAGGGGTTGGGCAGTGTTCACTAAATAATTCAGATAATTTGAATTCCTCGCCCAACACCTTAGTTCTTGTATAGATTAAGGGTAGGTTGAGAAGTCCTGGAATAGAATGATCATCTACTTTATCTTCTTGTAAGGTAGTTTGATTCCACATTATTTTTTATAGGGGTCGGGAATCGGTAGAGGCTGCTAGGGTAACTCAGTATGAGGGCAAGTAGTCTAGGAAGATTCTACAAGGTAACCTATAGTAAACTATGTGATAAGACTCTTTCTTGATGCATGTTATGTGGTCTCTTGTGTAGAGTCACCCTTTATTATGTTTTTTCCTCTAGGAGTTTGTTTGTGATTATGTGGATTATGTCTCTATGTCGTAATGTGTACGTCAAGCCATGTGTTGTTAATATTTTGTCTTCATGTTTGTTTTTCTTTGTGGACTTGATATTAACTCCTGGAATAGGGGTTGGAACTTAGGGTACCACATTTTTGGGAGGAATGTGCTATATCCTCCATTGGGCTTCTCTTACAGGTGTTGTGGTACGTCGATGATATTTTTCTTATGAAAATTTCCCGACTTTACTTTGTTCATGAAGATGGACATTGTGTGTGCTCATGAACAAGGTTGACAAATGTGTTATGATCTTCATCTATATCATATACATTCTTGATGTGTATGTGAGACCTTATTGTAATATTATTATGTTATTTCGAGATTTTTCATAATCTCACTTGATGTAACTTGAGTATGTAGCTTGACTTCATTATGATTATGTAGTTATATCATTCATCTAGGTTATAGTATGTTAGTTATGTTTTATAGAATTAGTTTAATGATTTGATTTTCTTTACTAGTGAATGTTTAAGTAACATTGTCATGAAACCTTGAGGACATATGTGTAGATGTTTCTTTTCTACTCATGTTGTAATAAAATGTTTTGGTTATAAAAAAAAAATGTTCGATTATTTTTTTACTTTGTGTGTTGTCCTATGGGTTCCTTCGTGGGGAATTATAGCTTGGTATCAGAGCCCAAGGTTCAACGCTAGGTACTCTGGTTCTTGGGATCCCATTAGGTTTTCCTAGTTGGCTAGAATCTAAGGTTATGGATTTTGTGTTTGTCTTTTATGCCTTATGATTTGAGAATTTTCATTTGGTTTTGTGATGGACAATGCCTAGATGGAATGGTAGGGGTCATGGTAGAGGCTGAAGTGGTGGATTTATGGATAATCACTAGGATACTCCTCAAAATTCTCATGAGATTTATCATGTAGAGAAATAGGATCCTTAGACTAATCAGGTGAGCAGGGAAAAAAATCCGATTTGGCTAGATTCAGAGGGAGCTCTATTGCATCCCTTGCTTGAGGAGGTTATTGCTTGCCTTGGTCCTAGACATAAGGCTAGATAGGAAGTATCCAGAGAATGAGACAAATCACCTAAGAGAGTTTTTGAGACGATGGAGTAGGATTTCATTGTTGTGAGGCATATGAGATACTTATTGAGGGCACACCCTCCCACATTTGATGGTACAACCGATGGTTTGGAGGTGGAAACTTGGTGATAGACTTGGGATGGTGCTTTTCTATGCACCCATATGGTAGAAACACTAGAGCTACATGCACCATTATTAATCTTAGAGGATTTTCCTCTACATGGTGGCAATTGGAGGAGTAGAAGCTTCATTCGGAGATTGGTTGAGTTTCATGGGACATTTTTCTAGAGAGATTCAGATCAATGGAGACAACATCATGCAGATGAGTTCTATGATTTGCATCAAATGGCCATGTTAGTTGATCAGTTTGAGCATAGGTTCTATGAGCTCAAATAGTATGTCATAATTGTGGACAACAAGACTATGTTGGTACAACAATTCATCAAGGGCTTGAACACTTGTATCAATAGAGGAGTCAGATTCTTTGAGCTGAAGACTATGGAGGTAGCCATGGAGAAGGCACGACCCGTGGAGGAGAATCTAACCATGGCTTTGGGTGGACATACAAGTTTCTAGAGAGGTAATGCACCTTTTATGGGCCTGCGTCCATGAGGCATTTATACTCATATAGGGGATTCCTATCAAAAAAACCTGGCACCGATGAAGGGTGGACAGCAACAGTAGTAGCATTACCCATTGAGGAATACAAATTATCAAGCTCAATAGGGTAATAGTTCATAGTCTAGGAAGAACTGTAACTAGTGGCATAACAAGCACAACCACCAAGATCAGCCATCGCAAAGTTCATAATGTACAGTTGGTAGAGGTTGTTATCAACAATCTAATGCACTAGTAGGTGGTAGAGGTTTTAGCAAAGGTACTGGTAACTTTTTTATGTGGTCAGTAGGGTGACATTGCTAAGCAGTGTCCTCTGAGAGGTACATAAGGATTTGGTCAATGACCAATAGCTTCAGAGCCAACACTTGGAGATGTAGGTTTTTCAAATCAAGTCTTTTTTGCCGTAGATAATCGTAAGGTGGATCATCAAAATACTATGGTTGAGACTTCAGGTCAGTTACGGGTGCTAGCAAGAAGTTGAGTCCACTTTTTGGCCAAAAAGTGGAAGTATTTTCCCTAATTTTCAGAGTTTGACACATTTGACCTTAAAATTTGAAGCACTTAGAGATGAAATCTTCGAACAAGACACTAAACATAAAATTTAGTACTTAGAGTCTAGTTTCCAAATATATAATTTATTTCAATACCCACATTGTACAAATTGAGTTTGAATAGGCTTTTGTAATAACCACTATTTAAAAGTCTTTTTTTTTTACCATACCATGCATGTGTACGACATCCATATTTTGACTTAAATTATCATATTTTTCTAAATCCCTTTGGGAAAAGACTTGTGACTCACTGAAGTGTGCCCTGGATATTTTTTTGTAATATTTTATCGAATATTTTTTTTTTGTTAATTTTTTATCAGGCATATTTGTCGTTTAGAAAAATCGTCATGTACGACATGCATAAGATGACCTAAAGTTATCATTTTTTGTATTTTTTTTTAAATGAAAATAATTGTCTGAAGTTTGCCCTTGTGCAATCCGTTCGTCAAAATATTATGTTGATCAAAAGTTATTAAAATAGTAAAAAACAATGATATTTAAAGTTTATGGACCAATTTCATTAGAAATTAATTGAAAAATAGAAAAAATAATCCAATTGTAAAAAAAACTACATATTTGGAATCTACATTGTCTCATCTAAAATGGGTTTTAATTTCGTCGAAAATTTTTGCAAAAAAAGGCATCAGCCATATGCCCAAACTCAGTATTTTTTTGTGACATTGCTAGGACCTTCAACTTGCGAGTCAAACCAGGTCCAAAGCTTAGGTTTGGGTCCCCAAGACTTTTCCCAAACTGAAAAACAAAGCAAAAACCCGACCAAAAATTAAAATTTTGAAAAATGGGATCCCTTTTCATAAAAATTTTTTTTTTTATGATTTTAAGAAACGGGATCCCATTTTTTGCAAGACGATTTTGCTTTTTTTCCTAAGGCAAAAAATTACACATTTCGTGGACTTATCTTTGTGCTTCTACCCTTACAGGTGAACCACCAAAAATATAACACTAGACCTGGGGGAAAATAATTCCCTTTATTAGGACCCTAAGGTTTTTCACCCTAGGAGCACTTGGTGTGTGGGAATGACACTCTTTCCGCTTGGTGGTTATGGGATTTTTGGCAGTTGCATTCAAAGGGAGAGTTGATTGATGAAGGTTGTGATGTGCATGTGTTGTGTGGCTGAAAAAAATTAAATGAAATGATACTATCTAATGTATGAAATGTAAATAAAGTAAATCTAAACTAATGCAAACTAACTAAACTATATGCCCTAAATGTATGCAAAATAGAAAGGAAACGAGAGAGTTGAGAGCTTGTGCACCTGAAAATTTGATGTTGCAGATGAGAGGCTTTGGAATATTTTTAAAAATGTCTGATATCAATAGAGGGACACTTACGCCAAGTTGTTCGACCTAGTCCTCCTATCGAGAAAATTTGTTGGACCAGGTTTCGGGGAAAATGGTACCCAAAAATGCAAAAACCCTTTCTCGAGCTTAGCATAGGGAAAAGGTCACCAATAGTGGCAACCTAGTCCTCTTGATGCTTTTTAAGGATTCAAGATCTGATTATGTGGGTCCCAGTTGAATTTTCCCTTTCCAGCAACAGTCTGTGTCTCAAACTCCCAAAAATGACATGCAACTCGTCTTGTTGCTCCTTCTAGGGTTTTATGCTTTGATGTGACTTGGGTGGAATGTTTGTACTTTCTCTAACACTTTGTACTTCACCAAATATGAGTACAAACCTACAAGCACATGCAAATACCAAGAGAATATTGGGGTTAGGGAATAGGGGTTGTCTTAAGTCAAACCCCTTTTATGGTAGCTAAACCCAAATGAGAAACAAACCAAAGGAGAGTAAGATTGAATGATGAACTTAAAATGGAAACACTTACCAAACCCTTGTTGTTGATGGTCTGCAACATGCAAGAAAAAATCCAATGAAGGTTGTGTGAAACCCTTGTGTTTTATTTCTTTCTTTGGAAGTCTTGAGTGCAAGAGTGCTTGTGATGAGATGTGAAAATGAGCTTGGGAGGAGAGAAAAATGAAGGTGAAAACCCTTATTTATACATGTAAAACCCTAATTTTCTTGAAATGTAACATGATAGGCCAACACTACTGTTTAGCAGGAAGGATTCCTATTAGATTTTATTTTAAATTTGAATTTTATGCCAAAAGGGACTAGGTCGCCCAAGGTGGTGACCTAGTCCACTTGGGCAATTTCAAGTGGTGGTCGGGAATTAAATAATGTTTAATGAATTATATCAACTCTACCTCCTGAAACACACTAAAGTTAGGACTAAAATTACATTAAGGGGACAAATTAGTGTAAGAAAAGGGTTAATTAGTGGATGATAAGCCTGGGAAAGGGTGAAACTACCTTACAACACTTTACAACACCTTGGAACAATGCTTGGAAAGGGGTAAAAGGGTGTTGTTTAGGGGAATTATGTTGAAAGGGTCTTAGAAAAGTGAGGAAATGTGTTACAACACTTCACAACACCCTAGTAAAACACTCTTAAATTATTGTTGAAATACAAGCTTACAAGACTTAATCAAGGTAAAACAATTCCAAAATCCAATGGAAAAGGGCAAAATGAGTGAAAAACTGTCTAAAGACTACACTTTTTGGTGACACATTCAGCCCCCACTTTAGTGAGAGTATGAACTTACTTCAAACACACACTAAAAAAGTTGAATCATGCATGTCAAGCGAGATCTAATGTACTCATGCTAGTATAGTGAGATGACTATGATCAAGAGGGATGATCAAGCCCCTAGGATCAAGATCCCATGGAAAGGGTGGGGAAATGTCAGATCAAGCTTTGAACATTCGTCCAGCTAGTTATGGATCAGATTAGGCTATTTGTTCAAAAGAAAAGGATGTAATCCCTCTGGTCTGACGAGACTTTTGGTTATCCACCGGGTGAGAATGCCAAAAGGTGGTGAGATACATACACACGGTTGGTATGCACTCACACACAAAAAAGGTGGCTATGGGAAAATTCATGCCGCCATTTGGGCTTCTTGCTCAACCATAAAAAATTTATACCTCCTAATAACTTTGATAAGGTTTCACAAAATACAAGGGTGTGGTTCATGAGACAAGAAAAGACTTAGATTCTTAGAAGTCATGAACAAGTTCAAGATGCCACAACGGGCATGCAAGTTGTGTTATGAAAGGTGGCCATGTATGCACAAATGTAAAAGTGCAAAATATAAAATGCAAAAAGAGTGTTCTAAGGAGTCTTGTATAGTTCATATGAGGTCTTTAACTTAGGGAAAATTACATCTAATGTCTCAAAGAGAGGACCAATAAAAGGATACAAGATTCACAACTTAGGGGATGCAATGCATCGCATCAAGGCACTAAGATGAATTTAATATGCTAAGATAAGTCATGCCTTTGAAGGACATTACACAAAATGTCATCCACAAAGTGAGAAAACACATCATGCGAAGTGACAAGGCTACACTAGGAAGCACAAACAAAGAAAAGGAAAATGAAGCAAAGCAAAATAATGCCAATGTATAGCCCCACTTTAAAGGGATTTCTACACACCATTTTGTGAGAAATCACTTTAAAGTAGAGAAAGGAAAAATACCAAAAGAAAGAAAATGACATGAGAGCCTACTTGAAAATCCCTATGTCAAGTGATAGGTTTCCAAGAGAGGTTGTGTCATGCAAAAGAAGAAGAGAAAAGAAAGAGAAAGGAGGTTTCCCCCAAAATAAAAAATATCAAACACATAAGGGATCTATGGATTTGGAGTCAGTATGTTCGTTGCTACAATTTTTGTTTAGAGAGTGCAGAACTATAATCATTGTAAACACCTAAAAATGGTCTAGAGAATTTGATTAATTAAATACAAATTATTTGATTAATTATCCTAATTTCCTCTACTATTTGAATAAATAGAAATATTTATTTATATAGTTCACATTTAAATTCTTCTAATTCCTCTAATCTTAATTAAATAAAAAAAATTAAATACTTTGTTTTATTTAATTATCAATTCACCTATTTTATTCTATCACATCAATCTTAAATTAATTAAATAAAGATTAAACACTTTATTGATTAATTGCCATTATTCTTCTGTTTAATTTAATAAACAACTTCTATAGTTCATTTTATTAAATTATTTATCCCTCTTTGGCTAATTTAAATAAATCAAAAATATTTAAATAAAGGCATAAGGAATATTCCTCTATATTTTCTCAAAATCAAATTAGATATCCCATGTCTAATTTATGTCAAAATTAATTGATTGAAACTTCACGAGAAGAATTGGAGACAAATTGCAAATTTATCTTTCAATCCTCCTCCATCAATCTTTCCTCTTCTCTTGCCTGGTGTTTTCATGAGTAGAGACAATTTCCAAATTTCTCTCAATCTCCTCCATGTTTCACCATTCAATCCTCCAGATTGAATCCATGCCTCTTTTCGCCATCCCTGTGCATTTCTATAGCCAGGAAATCTATAAATAAAGCCTCATTCAGCCAAGAATAGATCCCAGATTATCTAACTTATGCACTCTTACTCTCTAGGAAGCATAAAGCATTCAAGCATCAAGCATCCAACTTTCAAGCTTTCATATCATGGTTGCCTCCCATAGTTTTGTTTATCATTTCCATGTCAATTCATGCTAATTTAGTTTAGTTTATCATCTAGTATTATGAATTTATTACCATATCATTGCATCAACATCATTTTGTTCTCTAGATTGTCATTTTTACAGTTAATAGTGTTATTTAAATTTGAGAGCACTTAACTTAATAAATCTTTAAAGATAGGAGACAATGAGATGCTTTCGATTGGTTGTTAGCTTGATCTTTGATGCACTGTTTCATTAAGAAGTTTTTTATTGCTTTATACCTTATTCACACTTACAATTTAGTGCCCACCATGGGGAATAACCCCATATTTTTATCATTTTTTTTTTAAAGTGTCGCACAAGTTTTCGACATGTTTGGTTTTAGCGCTTTCGTCAAAAACTATAGCGATTTTGTTCTTTGTTTCAGTGCTTCCATGATAATATAGCGCATCCATCAAAACTTTTAGTGCTTCCATGACTTGTTTCGGTGCATCGATGATCCATTTCCAAAAAAGTTGATTTAGCACTTTCGTGGCAAAATATGGCACTTCGGTGCTTTGTTTCGACACTTTCAATTTTAGCGCATTAGGTAAAAGTTATAACACTTTGGTGGACTATTTTAGCACTTTTGTAAATTTAGTTTGGATACGATGTTGCCATGGCCAAATTTTAATTATTTTCACAGTTGGACTAAAATTTATCAATCCTAGGGTAGCCACTTCTGTTTTCTAAAAATTTATCAATCCTAGGATAGTCACTTCTGGTTTTTAAAATGTATCAATCCTAGGATAGCCACTTTATGTTTTTCTTAAAGAAAATTTATCAATCCTAGTGTAGTCATCGCACTTTTTAGAGTATCGGTTAAAAATAACATCATGATTTTTGTGAAGCAAAATATTCACATAGATTAGAAGATTATCTTTTTGGGCTTAAAACAAAACAATTTATATGTTGTGCTTGTGTGGTGATTAGGCTTATGCTCTCTTCTTAACTGGGTGATCAAAGTGCCAGATTCATCTTTATTTCATGCTATTTATGCTTTATTAAATCTTTCAAAAGGTCTATCGTAGTGGGAAAAAGTACTCACCCTATGGGAATGACTTAAGTGGGAACGCCTAAAGCCAAGGATTCCAACCCACTATAATCAAAATGCAAGTTTTTGATGAAAGTCCAACTTGATGGTAGTGAGCAAGATAACCATCCCCAAAATCTTTTTTCTAAATATTGGGAGGTCTCTTGAGGGATTTTATCAATGGTCGCAATGCATGAAAGCCCTATCTACAAACCATAGAGTAGTATCCTGCCGAGTCTATATCCAAACATTGTCATACTCATGGTGCAAGGGGAGGGAAGAATTTTCCCTTAAGACAATCACCATATAATTTCCAACAACCATTTTCTCAGAGGACGAGAAATCCGACTCTGAGTACATGCCTGGAAATGAAAGAAACACGGGTGCCCTCTAGGGGCTGACATGGCTGTGTGTATCAACGCAATTTCAAGATGTGGGTTGTGAGTATAACAATGACCTATTTGTCCTTAAGTGTGAGTCTATCTAATTTGTGTACATTTTTCAAAGCAACCCATGAAAATCAATAAGGACCATTTATGGTTCTTGAACATACACAATCTATTCAGTTTAAAACAATTATCCCACAATTGCTTGCTATGTTTTCACAAAAATCATTAAAATCAGATTAAAGATCATCCAAAAAATGACAAGTCAAATCAGTTCAAGAAATTCATGATTCGATTGTGGGAGTCCACCATGTTTATTAAGAGAACAATCAAAATCACCAAACCTAAGAAACCTCTCAGTTATCAGGATAATTTAAGAAGAAGGCATTTTCTATATCAGAATCAAAAAATATTTTTGCAACATAGAAGCTTCATCCACATATATCATGATTTTGCTAGGGGTCACACTCTTGATTATGCTGTAGAGCCACTCTATTCACAATCCTTCTTCTAGAGGAGAGCTCTCACACAGTATCACAATCATAGTCAATGCATACGTCAGTCTTATTTTCCACAACCCATGATAGAGTATGCCACAAGGCCAGATCAAGTTTTACAATAGAGTCTTAAAAGTCTTGTTTTTAGCGCTCTAGAAACCTATTTCAGTGCTTCAAGTCACTGCTTTAGTGCTTTCATAAAACAGTGCTTCCAAGCTTTGTTTTAGAACTTATAGTCTTTATTTTAGCGTGTTCATCAAATAGCGTTGTCATCATCTTTTTCAGCACTTTCGGGCATTGTTTTAGCACATCTATTAAGATAGCACTTCCATCACTTTCTTCAGTGCTTTCGAGCACTATTTTAGCACATCTATAAAGATAATGCTTTCATCGCCTGTTTCAGTGCTTCAAGACTCTATTCTAGCACTTTTGTGAAATAGTGTTTTTGTACTCTATTTGAGCACTTTCAAAACAAAGAGTTCAAATATTGTACTAGTTAGTCTATCTGTCATTTATCCATAGTTTTTACCAAAACACAAAGTTTATTTTTATCAGAATCATTGTCTTGAAATCGAAATCAAATAGGCTTATACAATTTTCCAATCTTATCAACTAAAACAAGGTCTTGCAAATCAGAAGTGTCAAAATAAAATACACAATCAATTACTACACTGAAGTTTCATCATCAAGACATCATTATCCTTTATCATGAAACCAAGTATAGTAATCAAATTCTTAACATAGTCTTATCAATAAGATTAGTCATATTATTTGATTTTGTTAAAAATTCAATTGCATTTTTCCAGCATAGAAGATCAACATTTTAGAAGAAAGAGCAAAAATTTGTATGCCAATATTCACTAGGTCCCAAAAATAGAGACTCTTAGAGCAAGAACTTGAAACATCCCAAACAATGGAAAAATAAAATCCTTGGAACAGTCTATACCAAAATGATAAAAATGAAATAACCCCAGAGGATATTCAAACAGCCCAGCAAGATCCCAAATTCCATAAATTTATAGAAAATATTTTAGAACAAGACATGGAGAAATATCTTTTGATGTTGGATGAATCAAGGGCTAAACTTCCCAAGGACTTCAATGTAAATCATCTAAAGGAAGCACCTGGAACAAGTGAAACTGAAATACCGCAACCCACCCAAGCAATTGATCCGGTTGTTACTTTAACATCCCAAATGCAAATGTTACAAAAACAAATACAATATATGACCAAAGGGAGTACCAAAAGGTATACAATACAGGACATTTGTCCTTATCCTATCGATGCAATAGTTGGCCTAATACCTTTTCCTAGACATTGTGAATTCCCAAAGTATGACAAGTACAATGGAAGAACGGATCCAATCGATCATATTTGGGAATTCAAAACAGTGAGCCTTGATTTTTCCCAAGAGGAAACTTACTTAATGAGATTATTCCCAAGAAGCTTGGGAGGTGCATGTATGGAATGGTTTTCAAAATTACAACTAGGTATCAAGACTTTTGAGGAAATTTCCAACAAGTTCATCTCCCAATATTCTTTTAACATCCAACACGATGTTACAATAAAGGATCTTTATAACCTAAAATAAAACAAAGGGGAGATGTTCTTGTATTTTCTACAGAGATGGTGACGATTGTTCACCAGATATCCTTGATCCATTCCCAAGGAAGAAAAGATGGAGTTGTTCATTGACAACTTGATGGAGGAAATGAGTTATAGACTTGAATTACAATGTCCTCCCACATTCGAAAAAGTAATAGAAAATGGTCTTAAAATTGAAGAAGCGCTAGTCAAAAGAGGAGTTATCAAGCATTTCAACGATAAAACAAATAACAAAAATAACTCCTCCAATCAATACTCAAGCAGTGATAAGCCAAAATTTGGGAAAAAGAATCGAAACACAAATACCAATGAAACAACAAATGATTCCCAAAATTTCAAACTAGTTTTTAACTTGACAGTGTCTACATCAAAGAATCAAAATAATGATAAAATTGTCAAGTCGAATGTCATACAAAGCAACAAGATCATAAAAACACAGTCATATCAATAACCATCAAATCGGCGTAGGTTCACACCTTGGGAAAAATGATAGAATCAGCAATGAAAGAATTAGTCACTAGTGGCCTTATCACTGCATGGGAAGCAAGATTCTAGGATCCAAAGGTCAAACCACCATGGTGGAATGGCGTAGATTATTGCAACTTCCATAACAAAAAAGGCCACAAAACCAACGATTGTATGGAGTTGAAACATGTGGTACAACATCTGATCAACAACAACAAAATATATGTGGAGGGACCCCAAAACAATAACGATCATTCGGCTTTCAAGGACCCTTTGCCAAACTATGACAAAGGAGTGTCATCCTTTATGAATAACAGAGGCAAGAACATCAATCATGTCTATGACAAGACAATCCTTTGTCTTTCCAAAGTAGAGAGTAATAATATAGTTGGTCATAACATTAACGAACCCAAAAACAACAACACTACCCCTTTGGATTTGCTCCCAAGCATACAAAACTCTAAAAATCAAATCAACGCCTTAAAAATCAGAGACCATCAAGACTCTCAACCAGAAAATGTAATGACTAGGGGGCAATCCAAGGTAGTGTTAAAGGGAGTTGGTTCTAAACATGCAATTCCACCTCCATCTCATTATAACATTGTCGATCAACTACAAAACATTTCTGCACAGATATCGATACTAGAACTCCTTAAACTATCACCATCAGATAAGGAGGTTCTAGAACAAGCACTAGTTTCAACTACAATACAAAAGAATCTAGATGTTTCCTAGTTCCATATCGAAGTCTTGATCCACAATCATCATGTCAAAAGAGTCTTAATAGATGGGGGAGCTGGTTTGAACATTTTCACTCTAAAGTTAATCCATGCACTAGAGTATTTCGATGATGCTATTGATTCCCGAAGGAAAATGACCATAAAAGCATATGATGAGGAAGAGAGATATTCAAAGGGACTAATTGTGTTACCAATTCAAGTGGGACCAAAGATGAAACACATAGCATGTCAAGTACTAGAAAAAGAATTGATGTACAACATACTCTTAGGACGTCCCTGGATCCATGAAATGCAGGCAATACCTTCCACATATCACCAATGCTTAAATTTCCCTATAAATGGACAAGAGGTAACTATATCTACCGATTATAATCATCCTTAGCATTGTGACACACTTAGGAACTCTCAAGATACCTTTGTACCTCACAATCGGGAAGCATCCAACTCAAAGTCATCAAATGAAGAAAAACGTTGAAATATCATCACCAAATGGGTAGAGAAGAAGGATAAGGAAAAAGATACAAATCTTGTTGACACTAAAGTAACAGAAAATTCAAATCCCCAAACTTTTTCATCGCAAAAATCTCAAGAGTAGGTCCAGTTGACAGACAAGGGAATGGGACAATATTCTATGGAGCAATCACTTACTCTTCCATATTTAATGCCATCTCCTAAGACATATGGCCAACCATCAATGATCAAACATCAAACATCACTACCTGTCACAGATCTAGAAGAAAGGTTTGTAAATTTCGGTACCATTGAGGATGAATCAAATGATAAAACAATCCTTGATTAGTTATACAAGGATTAAGAACCATCAACATCAAATAGCAGTATCAAGAATGTCGATATCAATACAGACAAATATGGCAAAGGGAAAGCTATCCTAGAAAAAATGGGTTACGAGGGACAAAGAATTGCTGGTTTAAGAAAGGAAGGAATAATTGAGCCTATTCATCCCCTCACTTTCCAATCAAAAGAGAAGATGAGACTGGGATACTCTGCAGAAGAAAAACAGGAACTGACAAGGAAGGTTGTAGAAAGAATCCTTCAACTTAGAGATAGCTCTGAAATAAATTCAAATGAATATGATTGGGATCTGTGTTCTGATGTATCTTTCACCGATATTCAAGTTGATGGAATCCAACAATATGCACCTACACGTGAGGAGGGACAAGGTTGGAGAAAAAGAGCACATAGTGAGAGAAGGGAAAATTTTGTAGTTTCTGTAATTTTGCATGTATTGTAGAACTCAATGATTTGAGATCCTCTGCATGTAAGATTTTTGTATTCAGAATATTAATAATAATCTTTGGTTGTTTGTGCTATTTTATGTGTCTCGGGTTGCACCCTCATTAGAAATCATCCTACAAACAAGCTTTAAATTTATATCTCTAAAATATGTGTAGATGTGTATGCCCCCAGTTGGCTTGGTGACTAGTACTAGATTTGAAATCCATTATGCATAGTCTATTGGCCTTCTGAAGCCAACATTTGGCAATTTCTTGAGTTTAGCTTTGACAAGTAAGTGAAAGGAAATGTTGAAGTCAAAAATCCTTCCAAGAACTAGTATGCACCTTCAGTAACATATGTTTCTTTAAGAAAATCATATTTCAATCATCTTGATACAAACACATACTACTATGCCTTAAAGTAGAGACATACATAGTTTGATTTCCCATGCATTAACCCTTAGAGTAAATCTGATGTAGTTTCAAATCTAGGAAAATTTCAGCAACACAATAATATGTAGATTAACATTTAAAGAATGAGAAACAAAAAGAATAAAAGAAATATAGATAGAAGAGAAGAAAACATGATATACATGGGGATAACACTTTCGGGTAAAAAACCCCACACTCCAAAACATTAAACCAATGTATTAATCTACAACAATAAGTTTACAATACACTTGCAGGCTCGCAACATTAACATGGAGACATCTTTCTCTTCTGGAGGAAATCTAACAAAACTTTGATACCTGAAATATTCAACATACAAAACCCACTCCAAGACATCCAATATATAGAGAATACAAGTATGGAGGTAGCTTCTAGAACAAGCTACAAGTGATGGGCGTCCAAATCCATGTGGAACATTTTCCAAACATATATTTAACTCATGTGACACTTGCCACATGATTCCTAACCCCCCTTACATGCCTCCATACTTGGGCACCCCAAATTTTCCCCTAATAGGTATGACAAATGTCTTACAATGTCATAAAATCTATCATATATGACAACTCTTATAACTGTAAGAGAATTTATCATGACTGACTAAATATAAAAGATGCCTCTTACATTCTCTTACAACCTATCATAGGTCAAACTTGGGCTCCTAGATTCCTCATGTAAATATTCCTTCCAAAACTTGTCCAACCTGTCATATAATCTAGCTCTTACATGTCATAATATTGTTATAGGAATCCATCATAGGAATTTGTCATACTTTGTCATAGAATCCCTCAAAGATGCTAATACATGTCAAGGAATCTCTTCCCAAAGTGGGATGCCTACATTTCCATGTGGAAACCACAACATCCATATCACCTCCCAATATGTTGATAACTCACCATTCCAAGTCATATTAGATGACAACTTACTATGAGCAAGAAATTATGACATAAGCATTAATAAATTAATATTTTAATACTAGGAAATTGCAAAGGTTCAAACACCTCTATTCCCAACATTCTCCAACTGGTCAAACACCTTTCAAGAGCCAAAATAATTAGGTAATCAACTTCTAAGGTCTAAACAACATCAACACAACCGTCCATGAAACCACATGAATCTCTAGCATGCTCTCATGCACTAACAAGATACCTACAACATCAAATATGTTCACCATATCAAGAAAAAAACTCATGTCATCTTCCAATCATGCCACCTATGGAATAAAATGAGCATGCCAAGGTGTATATGTACTAATCCAAAGAAAACACACACCAAATCCAAGGGTTACCAAAGGTTTCATGCTACTACCATAGCTCTACTATGCTCATGAGTTAAAAAAAAATCTCAACCAACTCCAAGCCCGTAACCTGAAGACAATTCTAAAGATGAAAAATCCTCCAGAGAACTAGATAAACCATTAGCTATACCAACAATTAAAACTGGTTTCCCTCATCTAACTAATAAACCCATGAGATCAGAATTAGCATCCACAACAAATGCTAATCCATCTAATCTGCCATATCTCAAAGGTATCCAAACCATAAGTAGAAATTATGCGAACAACATATCCAACCCATAAACTACAATCATAAGCTCCATGTATGAAAATTTTCAATGAAGAACACAAACATCCAAGAACTCCCACTACAAGGGTAATGACAAATCTATAAAATAGATGATTGCATATCAATTCTACCAATAACATCATATGGAAAGTGTAAAAAAAAAAAATTAGTACCAAGGAACATCCAAAATGATATAAAAAACCTAAAAATGAGTAAACTATAATAACACATCTCACCACAAGTCTCCAAAGCTCTCCCATGTTCTCCACAACCCAACGAAGGAAAGAGATAGAGTAACCTTTGTGTCATCACCCAAGAAAATAAGTGAAAACACATGACCACAAGCTACTGATCACAATAGCTCCAACCAAACTTCAAACAAATGTAATGTGAAACCAAATATACAAGAAGATAACCTAGAGCAAAGAGAGAAATTCTAAACATCATATACCTATAGAAAATCCTTCTACATACAACTCTAAATTCCAATTGTGTCAAATATTATATCCTCCATATCACCCCAAAATAAAATCCATAAAAACACCCAACCATTCAATCACAAATATCAAAAACAACATATATATCATGTAACCAACATGGATGTAAGCCTCTCATACCAAAGAAGATCAAACCAATTCCATTCCCAATGAAGGAAATAAACCCAATACATCTCCTAAACTCAATATAAATGATTGTAATTGCAATGCATTAGGAGGTAAGAATTACAACACTCCTCAAATGAATCCTCCAAAACCATATATCCATAGCTCAAGATTCATATGCATCAGAAGACAAAGCATAACATATTAACCTGGAAGAAAAAATGGGAAATACTTCTCAAGTAAACTGCCGAGAGGACCAAGAGTGGGGAATTAAAATGCTCCTCCAAGATATCCAAGTCATTGTGAATCATCCAAGAACACTCTCCTCATATTTCCATGTTCAACTCATGTCCAACCAAGGTGTAGGCTCCTTAGAATTCATACTGAAATCTCATCAAGAGTAACCATCTTAGAAAATGTCTCTAACCACAAGAGAACTCTAGCCTCACCTTTTTCTCGAAGTATCCATGAGTACTTGTAATCAATCAATCCATCCCAAACTCCAAATGCAACAAAGCATCATCATGAAGTAATCAAGAAAATGACCAATTTACCCAATACCAAGAGAACCACACAAGATCAATGTTGAAGATCCAATCATGAATCAGGAAAATGAACATGACATCATGATCTCACACCTCCTCAAAGAATATCATATGATCCAAAGAGCATAATAAGCACATGTATCATGCCAAAAATATAATCCAGAAATAAGAGTAAACATTGACATAATAACATAGACATTTTATCAAAAAAAGTATCACATATTAGAATACAATTCATAACACCTCAACCAAAGACTAAAGAAGTCCTACATGGAAAACCAAGATGTCAACATATCCATTCACATGAAAAAAAACCATCTCCAAATAATGTCCATGCAAATGCAAAAGAACCCTTCTACAACAACACGGTCTAAGAGCTCCTCCTAGTAACATTTGCAGCACTAAAGAAGATCATCCATCACCAAGTGATGAATCCATAGTCATTAAACTAAAGATCCCATTGAACATTAATATCGAGCTCTCCAAGATCATGACAACCATCTCCTTAATGAATATTTTTCATGGCTCTAACACAATAAATGCAATATCATCAACATCAAATAATAAGAAAAACTAAAATCTCCAAGCCAAGAAGATAAAAAACATGCTACAAATCCCATAACTAACTATCCATCCTCTCATCTCAAAAACAAATACCAATGCACAAATGACCACAGACAAGGCCAACTAATGAAATTTGTATCAACACTGAATCAATCTCATGGATATAGAAAATCCACATTTGAGTCATCCCATTACAGCCAATGGGTAGCTAATCCACAAACTGCATAACTCGTTGATCCCATACATTGAAGCATGCAAACTCATCATCATATTATTAGCATGAAAAACTAAGATATCAAAGAAGATAACATTTAGATTTCAAGACTCAAACACCAAATCACTAGAAAACCCAATTTTCCAAAAAAATCCACAACTGAGTACCATAGTCAAGGAACTTATCAAGCATTCCTAAAAATCTACAATTGGTTTCATCTAGAAAACTCTAAGAGTCCAAACACAATATTTTTCATAGATCTACAAGTCACATATTTTTTATTAACTTGTAAAACCTGCAAAAACATCTCTTTGTAAATTTAAAATCATGTATACATTTAGAATAATAGATCACACATATTTCATTTGAACAAATGAATACTCCAAATCTACACAAACCCATAGATTTTAGAACAGAGGAAAACTATAAAACCTTCAGAGGAAATAGGTTGTCCAAAAGCTTATTAAATATAAATTATCCCTTCACAACCCTCAAATCACCATTTCTTCAATGAGAAAGTTGCAAACCTAAACTCAAAAAATGCATGAAGCATACATGCAAGCCTATATCTATCTTACATATATAAATACCGCAAGGGAAATATAATTTGAAAACATAGCTCATCTACAGATTTGCAAAATTGCAAGTTTTGATAAACCATGTAAACTTGCAAACCCACTGTATTTTGTAACACACAGGAAAATCCACATCCAGTTAGCATCTAGAAGACCCATAAATCTTGAAAAACCATAATAGTTAAACCAAAATAATGGAATATTATGAATATGCATAACCATAGATTTTTAAGCAGAAAATCCATAAAACCCTCAAATCAAAAAATCATGAATATGATCCATGCAAGTACAAATATCCATCAAGAAAGTAGAAGTATAGGAAATTTTAGGCCCATTTATAGGAAAATTCCACCATTGACATGTGCATGCATTTGAGAGAGAATTAGGCTATTCCAGAAGCTTCCAGATCATCGAATGATCGACTCCATAAACTTACATGCATTTGAGGTTATTCAACTATCAAACAGGAGCTCCAGATCAATAAAATATCAAATGTAACCACATTGTCAACTTCATAAAATTCTATCTTCTCCATCCTTCACAATGCCTGTTGTTTCTAGAAAATAGGATCAATTACGAAAATTCCACTCAAACAAGGATTAATAATCAACCAATTCCTTCAAAATAGATTCCCTCAAGCTTTCCAAGCTAATAAATCACAACAAAATAAATACCGAAAACCCCAAACACCACATGCATCACTATGCAAGCACATGCATATCCATACATGTATATGCAACACACATTCAAGTACATGCAACTTACATACATACACATGCAAATTTCAAACTGAGCTTTAATACCGAAAGAAAGGAAATAATGAACTCATAAAGCCTTCCAAGAATCAATATGCACCTTTAGTAACTTATTTTTATTTACAAAAAATATATTTAAATCATCTTGATACAAGAACACAATACTATGCCTTAAAGAAAAAATAGACACAAATTAATTTCCCATGCATTAACCCTTAGAGGAAAGTTGATGTTGTTTCAAATCTAGGAAAAAATCAGTAGCATAATGACATGTAGATTAACATTTCAACAATGAGAAACACAAAGAATAGAATAAATATAGATAAAAGAGAAGAAAAAATTATATACATGGGGAAAACCCTTTAGGGTAAAAAAACCCGCACTTCAGAGCGTCAAACAAATGTATTAATCTACAAAATAAAGGTTACAATACACTTGCATGCTCATAGCCTTAACATGGAGACTACATCTTGCAATTTTGGAAGAAATCCAACAACACTTTGATACCTACAATATTCAACATACAAAACTCACTCCACAACATCCAATAGATAGAGAATACAAGTATGAAGGTAGCTTCTAGAACAAGCTACAAGAGATGGGCATCCAAACCCATGTGGCACATTTTCCAAACACATATTTGACTCCTATGACACTTGTCACATGATTCCTAACCCCCCTTACATGCCTCCATAATTGGGCACCCCCGATATTCCCTTAATAGGTATGACATATACCTTACAATGTCATAGAATTTGTCATATATGACAACTCTTATAACTGTAAGATAATTTTTCATAACTAAACAAATATAGAAGATACGTCTTACATTCTCTTACAACCTATGATAGGTCAAACTTGGCCACCAAGATTCCTCATCTAAATATTCCTTCCAACACTTGTCCAACCTATCATAAAATATAGCTCTTACATGTCATATGTTGGGATAATGGATGTTGAATCGTCGAATGAAGTTGCACACAGTTCAAAAGATCTTTCCAAGAATAAATTCAACCACAAAAAAGTGTTGCAACTAAGTTCATACAAATGGATAATATCTCATTGATATCTAGAATATGTTACAAGAGCACATATGCCTGATTATATAGGAAAGAGAAAAACCTAAAATGCATAAGATGATGCCAAGTGTTCAAATAATACTACATGTGACAACATGTAACCCTAACTAACTACGTAGGGAATCATGACATGATAGAGATAATTTCTAGAAAAGTTAACTCATCTTCTAGAAGGAATCTTATCTCAACAACATTATTTATGATTTATTTAATAATGCAACCTAGGACTAAATTATTAAATAAAGAGCTAAGTTAACTTATTCTAGTGTAATAAATAATTAATTACACTAACACTCCCCCATAAGTACAACTTAAGGAGGAAAATAAAATACAATGATTATCCAAACATGATGGGTCCTAGCTACAAGATGGTCATTTTAGGTGCCCATTTACAAATGATAGATGAAATGCAACAAATCTCCCACAAACAAAGAAAAGGGGAAAACCCAATGGGAAGAAAACCCCTCTCCAAAAAGGAGATGAAATGCAGATAAGTGAGGAAGGATGGATGACTCCCAAATATCCCCCAAGAACACCATCTTCCACATGGATACAATACAATCAATAGCCCCCCCACAGGGAGAAAATAGAGAGACTATATAGCCCCCCTAGAACATGTGATCACCTACAAAAAAGGTAAGTGTCTGTAGACAAAACATGATCCAATGTTGACAAACAACTTGTCTCGCTTTCAGAAGAAACAAAACTAGATGCAAGTGCAAAGATGATTCCCATCAAGTACATGCCCAATCAATATAGAAGGTGAAAAATCAAGATGATGTAGAAATTGATGCTGAAAAGATCCAAAGACTACAATACAATGAATGTGATGGAGACTAGATTGCCCCCCATAATTAAGTGTCCTAAAAACCACTAAAAGAAGTCCAAAGCAATGAAGGTATCCAAACCACATGTATCCTTCTAGGAATAAGAAAATCCAATGGTGGATGCTGAAGAAAATCTGATTCTTCAATGCAAGGAGAGGGAATAAGTCTCATATATGATATCATGAAGAGAAACTAGGTGCCTCCAAGATATTCTCAAGATCTCCAATCAAGGTTGAGACAAAGGAATGTGGAGACTCAAGAAAACTCTAGAAAGTAGAATTTGAATAGAGGAGTGATATCCCATCAAGAATACTCTCCAAACCTGTAGAAGTAGCCAAGTCAGCAATCCATGAAATAAACCCACCTATGATGTGAAGTCTGGAAAATTGAATGTGTCTTGATGAGTGATGGAAGCCTCAATCAATGACTCTAGACAAGGAATCACTGAATGTGAAGGGATTCCAACTGTCTCTAATGGAGAAGAAGGAACATCTGAAGAAACCTTGTCAACCTCTTCAGAAGATTCAAGCTAATCCAAACAAACAACCTCCTGCATATAAATAGCATCATGGGATATTTGATATGAGGAATGACATTTTGAATCATGACCATCTGAAGAAACCTTGTCAACCTCTTCAGAAGATTCAAGACAATCCAAACAAAAAACCTCCTTCATAACAATATCATCATGGTGTATCTGATATGACGAATGACATTCTGAATCATGACCATCAGGGAAGGGTGGAGTATCTAAATCTCCATATATCTCCCAAAGCTTAGTCCAAAGGATGTGAGGACAAACACAATGATCAATATAATTCAAAACGTCACAATCAACTTGCATTGAAATGATATCTAAGAAAATGTATCTGCTACAACTCTAAGAAAACTCCTAAATACTAGATAGATTTGGCAATAAATCAAGTGATTGGAGATGTTGTATGATCCCATCCCACAATTGTTTATAGTTTCCCATGTGCAACATTTTTATAGAAGGATAATATTTAAGCCCAATAATGTACAATGAAATTTCTCCAAAAAACAAAGACAATGACCTTTAATAGAAAACAGAAACTTCCGAAATGGATATGCAACTGAAGTGATGCCACCCAAATGAAGAAATTTTTTCCCAAGCTTTAGGATATCCAAGGTATTGAACAAATGCACCAAATTGAAAAAACCAATGCAAGACAACCTATAGCTGAAATAGATCAAAGTGACTGAATTAATGAAAAAAACTTTGAATTATCTTCTTGATGCTGCAGGAAGCATTGAATTTAAATAAATGGTTGAGAAGATATGAGCTTTTAAGGCTAAAATGAAGGGTTGAATTTAGTTGACTATATATTTTTTCTGACAGATAAATTCTAAAAAATTGATGGCACCATTGGAAAGTAGACCAAATCCTCTTTCTGACGATATCTCGTTTGTGAAATTTTGACATCGTGGTGTGAAAATATCATGATTTAGAAATATCTGCCCTGTTAGGGCCTACAGGCTAAATAGGTGCAAAAACTAAGCACTTGGGCTTAAAAAAATTTGGCCCCCCGATCACTGATATGACCACGGGGTTTAGGTTGGCAAAAAAAATGCCCCCCTCCCTAGAGCGGAGATAGGGCTATGCAGCTTGGGTAGAGCGGTTGGGCAAGTTGGTGGTGCCACTTCTTGTCATGGACCGCTCGGTAACAATGGAACCTTGAGCCAAGCTTTGGAGGGAATCGGGCATAGCCGGTGGTGGTTGGATGAATGACCGATGAGGGAAGGCTTCGATCGATGGTGAGATATCTCCTGGTAGGAAACTAAGGACAGTGGATAGTAAAGGTGATCATCGACGAAGGAGGAGGCAACACAGATGGACATCATAGGACTAGATTCTAGTGGCAAATGAATGACTGAGTGGTGACTAGCATAAGAGCCATCGTACATCTACCTGTCATGAATTGACCACTATACACTTCCTAGAAACTTTAGAAAAATAAACCCCAAATATATATATATATATATATTTTGAATAATGCTAAAAAGGAAATTCAATTTTTTTTCGAATGCCAATTATTCAAAGAATATATATTATGCAAAAAAATTAAGCTAGAATAAAAATGTCAATGATTTAATAAAGAAAACTCAATTTTATAAACCCTATAGTCTGCGGATAAAATTTCAACCCTAATGTCGATGGAGAATTAAAAATGTAGGTCGCACTGGATTAAATTTTTCTGTTAAAACTATTGAATGCCCAAATTTTTTCTTTTGTCAAACAAATATAGATAGAGCCTAATTTGTTTTGAAAATAAAAATAAATAAAATGGCATGTGACTAAAAATTTTTTTCCATAGAGGACAACCGACAAAGGTGATTTTTTACTGCAAATTGTACGGATTGTACAATTGATTTTGCAAACCCTAAAATAACTTTGATGGCTCCCAGGTTTATGAATCCAAATTTGATGAATGAACAGGAAATCCTAGGGTTTTGAGGCCTTCTAAAGACAATGGTGAGCTTAGATATGACTCAATCTACTTCACAAATTAGCTTGGTCCTCGAGTGGAATCAAGTAGCTTACAATGGAAACCTCAAGCATGCAAAGAATCTCTTTCGCCCAACTTTCTTGATCCTAGGATGAATCTTCACTGGAATGGCTCTGATACCATGTTGGGATAATGGATGTTGAATAATCCAATGAAGATACACACACTTCAAAGGTTCTTTCCAAGATAAAATTCAACCACACAGAAAGTGTTTCAACTAAGGCCATGAAAATGGAGATTATTTGATTGATATCTAGAATATGTTACAAGAGTACATATGCCTGATTATATAGGCAAGAGAAAAACCTAAAATGTATAAGATGGTTGCAAGTCTTCAAATCACACTACATGTGAAAAAATGCAACCCTAACTAACTAGCTAGGGAATGATGGCATGATAGCGATAAGTTCTAGAAAAGACAACTCATCTTCTAGAAGCAATCTTATCTCAACAACATTATTTATGATTTATATAATAATGCAACCTAAGATAAAATGATTGAATAAAGACCTAAGTTAACTTATGCTAGTATAATAAATAATTAATTACTCTAACATCATAAGATTGTCATAAGAATCCATCATAATAATATGTCATAATTTTTCATAAAATCCCTCAAAGATGTCGACACATGTCAAGGAATCTCTTCCCAAAGTGGGATGCCTACATTTCCATCTAGAAATCATAGCATCTACATCACATCCCATTTCACCTCTCAATATGTTGGCAAATCACCGTGCTAAGTCATATTAGATGAAAAATTAATATGAGCAAGAAATTACAACATAAGGATTAATAAATTAATATTTTCATGCTATAAAATTGCAAAGGTTGAGACACCTTAATTCCCTATAGTAAGGAAATATGAGGATGCATATTTCTGAACTTATTATTGAAAGGTATAGCACTAGAAAGAAGAGGTAATTGATGGAGGAATAGTTGAATATCTAGTCTAGGCATGTCTGCATAAGACAATGCGAAGTTAATTTTCCTTTTAGTGAAGAACTCTATAAAAAAATTCTTCTCTATGTCAGTAAGGGACACTACAAAGTGTATTATTTTTGGATCTTTTGTTGTACCTATTTTGATCTCTTAAGATTTCTCCACCAGCATGGAGGATGTATCTTGACTAGACGGAAGGATGTTCAATTTCCATACTTAGGTGCCTCAAGGATGTTTTCACCTTTAGATTGTTGGGGATACGAGATCAATCTATCATCATAGAATGGACATCTAAGACAACAGTGCCTTAGTGATTTCATTTAAATCACAACAAAGACATAAAAAACTATGCCATAAAGTGGAAGAAGGCATAGTTGATCCCCCATTAATCCTCTGAGAAAAGTAAATTCTTGAAAAATAATAGATTCAACGCAAGCACGGATTCAAGAAACTAAATCAAACAACAATGAAAGAAAAAACTATGAACACATCAATTTATGTGGGGAAAAACCTTTTGAGTAAAAAACCCCACCCTCCAAAACACTCAACTCACATGTATTATTCAGTAACTAAAATGGGTACAATACAAAACCAGAGATATGCTCTTCAGGAGATTACATCTTGTTCATCTGGAGAATACAGGCAACAAAAAAACATAATCTTCACATGAATATAATGTCATCAATGACATATCATGTAGATTCCCATCAGCTCCTCACAAAGCACTCTCAACCAGCCTTGCAGCCATCCCAACCTCAAGGCACCACAGGTTCACATTGATCATAAATGAGAAACTAAGTGTTCACAGTCAAGATTAGTCGAACACTCTCAGCCTCTCTCTAATCACTCATCTCATCCAATCTGACTGCACACAAGATTAATTTATAATATCACATGGTGTACTTACCTATTCAGCCCATCCCTACCAACAACTATCATCTGGATAATTAATTATCCTACCTAAAAGCTTCAACCATTTCCTAATTACATGCATTGCATAATCAGCAAGCATCAAGCCACGCAACATTAAATCAGTCTCAGACATGTACATCAACCTCCATTTAATAATGAAGCTCAATCACACATCATAAAATAACCATTCGGCCAATGAGATCTTAAATAACATGCCACCTATCACCAAAAAAATTATTTTTTGCTTATGACAGTCAGTCAAACCTATCCAACTTGATCAACCGAGTTCTGAGTTCATTCAAGCTCTTACCGTGCAATCGCCAAGCTCCTTTGAACCAACTATAGTACAATAGTGAGCTCACTCGAGCTCACCCTCATCTCCCCCACGCTACCGCTGCTCCATCTGACTCGCCTTACGGTATGGTGATAAGGCCATCTGGGCTCACACCTTGACTCCAACGCACCCCTGTCTAATTCACCTTACGGTATGGCGGTGAGCTCGCCTGAGCTCGCTCTCAGCCATCCCCCACTACCACTAATTCAACCATGCCTTATTGTGGTGCAGTGGTATCCACTGAGAAAACCATTGGCAGTCAGACCACACTACTACGGGGGCTACTAGGGGACCCCGTGGTAAGGCTGCAACCTTACCATGCCACCATGGTGAGTGACCTCACTACACACAATAAGCCTGTAACCGCTAGATAGACACCGCGGTACCATCAAGACCAAGCTAGACTATCGTGGTAAAGTGATAAAGGGCAGAATCAGGAAGAAAATGCCTAAGTCCAAGAAGAAACAAGCTAGAAAGTTGAGGCATAATTTCCCAACAATATCCCACTTCCTGAAGAGTTTCAGGATTCCTCTAAACACCCAAACAAGGATCAACACCAAGCTTCCATGCTCCAACCAAGACCCCTACAATGACATAAAAAATGTCCACCATCTCAGGGAACAACTCCAAACATAGGAACATGCCAAGGAGAAAAAGAACCAAGAATTTGATCCTTTAGGCAGAAAAGGCACCAAAACAACAATAGCAAAGCACAACACGAACACATAAACCATTCTCTAGAACAAGAAACCATCAGCTAAAATAACAACCACAAAACTGACTACCCTCATCCAACTGATCAGACCCACATGATTGAAAACCAGCACCCACAAGTCATGCTAAAACCATCCAATCACCCATACCTCAAATATGTGTACATCAGTAAACTCATGCCATCACATAACCACCCATCAATAGCCAAGACCAAGCACCATGTGTCAACCAGTCAAAAAAGACCAAACACGTCTAGGTACTCCTAGTGCAAGGATACTATCTAGATGAATGCAACCAAAGCACCATCTCAAGTGATCCATGCATAGCAAGTCCACCAATCACCTACACAAAGAAATGAGGAACCATGTAGTTCTGAGGAACAACCACACTGATCTGCACCACCTGCACCCACCTCCTACAAGAAACTTTTCTCTCAACTGTCTTCCATGGTTCTTCCAAAATCCTCCATATCTAACTAAAGAAATAAGCACAAGAACCTTTGTGTCATCACCCAAGTGACAACACATGACCACATACTTTGACCAACTCGGCTCCACAAAGGCATATCATATATAAAGTCGAGAAAATTCAGGAAGAGAAAACTAGATTAGAGAGAAACTGCAAATCAAAACATGTAGCATCCTCCTACAATCAATTCTAAATGCCAGTTGTGCCAAGAAAGATCTTCTTCACATCCCAAAGGGAAAATTCATAACAACACCCAACATTTCCATGGATGTAAGCACCTCAAAGAAGATCAGACTAACACATATAACCATCTCCTATCTATCCTCAAAATCACAAGGAGATACATAATTTTGTCTAGCTTTCATTATGAATCCTCAAGAATCTCAAAATAGCTCAAGATTCATATCGTGAAAGAAAGCATAACACACATTTGAAAGATATAATGGGTGAATTCCTTTCAAATAAAATTTACTACTGAGAATACCAAGAAGAAAAGAAAATATTCTCCTCCAAGATATACAAGTCATCCTGACTTACCCAAGAGCAATTTCCTTCATGGTCTCTATTGAACTCACGTTAAACAAAGGTGCAGGCTACTTAGACTTTCAGCTATAACAAAAAAATTCTCAAAAGAATTCCAACCTCACCTTATTCTCCATGCATCCATGAGTACCAACAACCTGTCATCTCATGCTAACTCCAAATTGCATCACTGTAATAAACATGAAGTCCTCTAGCATATGACCAATGTACTCAAAACAAAGAGAAACCCCATACCACTATCAAAGCTCCAAAACCTAGGACAAGAACTTCTCATGACATCATGATCTACACATCTCCATTAGGAAATACCATGCTTCAAGTGAACAAGCCATGATCTCAAGAGAAAATCAACATTCCAAAAATCTAATGCACAAGCAAGAGTATACCATGACATAAAGAAAAAAACTCTAAACCAACATCACCTATCAAGCACTACCAACATCTTAGCCAAAAAAAACCAATGTCCTCCATGGCTCCAAGATATTGCACATCTTCAAATAGTGACCATGCAGATGTAAAATAACCCTTTTATAGCAACAGGATCTAAGAGTCCTCAAGAAGCATTTGTAACACCAAAGAAGATCATTCACCACCAAGTGATGAATCCATAGTCACTGCTAAAGCTCCCACTAAACTGTGACACTGAGCTTTCCAAGCACCATGACCGACCACCCCATAAATATCAAAAGATTACACTAGCTAGTGTATCAAGCTTTCCATGACATCGTGATTCAAATGCTATAGGTCCCTGTCACTAACTTTTCAGGTACTCAAATTTTGTCCATCCTCTTATCTCAAAACAACCATGCCAATGCATAAGTGACCATAGACAAGGTCAGCTAACAAATCTGCACCAACATAGAAGCAATCTCGTGGATAATGACAATCCAATTTTGAGTTGAATCATGGAAAACATGTAGGTAAAGACAACCCACAAAGATACAAAACTCGTAGATCCACTTAGATGAAAAACCCTGCAAATCTATCATCACACTGGAAACTGGAAAATTGAGATAAATAAAGAGAACAACCCATGTAGACAATATGACTCAAACACTAGATTAGCAACAGATCCAATTTTCCAATCACGTCCACAACTCAAGCACCATAGTGTAGGAAAACAAAAAGCACACCACAAGAATGTTGAAAGGGAAACTCATAACAACACTCCATGTAGAGAAGACATCACATCTCCTCAAAACTATGTCAAACTGCAGCTATCTTATCCAGTCACACCCCAAAAGCCAAGGTCTAGAAAATTAGCAGAACATCAGCTCCACAAACCACAAGTTTTCCTTGACCGTCTAAGACTTACAAAATCACAATGTTTATAAAACACCCACACATCTCCATATTCACTGCTCATCTGGATGACTCGAGAGTCTACACACAACCATCATGGTTAACCTAAACAATGAAAAGAAACATGAATATGCATGATAGAATTTTTAGGAAAATATACAGAAAACCTTCAGAGCCAAAGACATGAATCTCAACCATGCGAGTGCAAGACATAGGTAAGAATGGAACAACAGGTCCATTTCAAACCAGTTCCAAAAAAACCACAGTCATGCACAAGCATATGAGAGAGCCAGGCTATTTAGAAGTTGCAAACCACTAGGATCAACTTCATAGCCTCAATGCAATTAGAGCAACAGAGAAACCACCTTCAGTGCTATGTAAGAACACCCAGCACAAGAACAATACTCCATGGCTGAACAACAACACAAGCAACTCCATGCTTCCAGAGAGCCTCTCACATAGATGCCCAGTATGAAACCACTCTTTGCTACAACACAACCACAATCACATCTCACACCATTTGCATCAGGGACATTTGCTACATTCCAAGAGCCTCAAACCATATTGCAACAATATGATCAACTCCAGGAAACTCCAGTGTCTTTCAAAAAATGTGTGTTGAATCAAAGAAGTAGGAAATTCCACTCATCAAAGGATCAATCGCCAACCGATCTCTCCAGATTTCCTCAAGCTTGCCAGGCTAAGAAATCATCATAGGAGAAATACCCAAAACTTCAGTAACCAAGAAAAGGATATGACATCACTTGTTGTTATCATTAAGCCTCGATGTCCTTCAACCAGCGTTGATACCACTTGTTGGGGATACGAGATCAGTCTACCATCATAGAATGGACATCTAAGACAATAGTTCCTTAGTTATTTCATTTAGATCACAAAAAATACACAAAAAACTATGCCATAAAGAGGAAGTAGGCATAGTTGATCCCCATTGATTCTCTGAGAAAAGTAAATGCTTGACAAATAATAGATTCAACACAAGCACAAATTCAGGAAACTAAATCAGACAACAATGAACACACAGATTTATGTGGGGAAAACCTTTTCGAGTAAAAATCCCTACCCTCCAAAACACTCAGCTCACATACATTATTCAATAACTAAAACAGTTACAATACAAAACCAAAGCTATGCTCTTTAGGAGATTACATGTTGTTCATCTGGAGAATACAGGCAACAAAAAAAATGAATCTTCACATGATTACAATGTCCTTAATGACATATCATGTAGATTCCCTTCAGCTCCTCACAAAGCACTCCCAACTAGCCTTGTAGCCATCCTAGCCTCAAGGTAGCATAGGTTCACATCAATCAGAAATGCGAAATTAAGTGTTCACAATCAAGACTGGTCGAACACTCTCACCCTCTCTTTAATCGCTCATCTGATCTTATATGACTACACATGAGATTAATTTATAATCTCACACCGTGTGCTTACCTGTTCAACCCATCCCTGCCTGCAACGGTCATCAGGATAATAAATTATCCTGCCTGGAAGCTTCAACCATTCCCTGATAATGTGCACCACATAATTAGCAAGCATCGAGCTGTGCAACATTAAATCAGTCTCAAACATGTCCGTCAACCTCCATTTAATAATGTAGCTCAATTGCACATCAGAAAATAACCATTCGGCCAATGAGATCTCAAAGAACTTGCCACATTTTGCCAAAAAATTCATTCGCTACTTCTGATTGTCAGTCAAACCTATCCAACTTGATCAACCAAGTTCTGATCTCATCTGAGCTCTTATTACACAACCGCTAAGCTCCTTTAAACCAGCCATGGTACAATGGTGAGCTTGCTCGAGCTCGCCCTCATGTCCCTCGTGCTATCGCTGCCCCATCCGACTTGCTTCACGGTATGGTGGTAGGGCCACTCAGGCTTGCACCTTGCCTCCGTTGCACTACCACACCCCTATTTGAGTTGCCTCATGATATGGGGGTGAGCTCACCTAAGCTCACCCTTAGCCATCACACGCTATTGCCGAGTCAACCGTGGCTTACCACGGTGCAGTAGTACCCGCCGACAAAACCGCCGGCAGTCACACCGCACTATTGCGAGAGCCACCAGGCCGCCCCACAGTAGGGTGATAACCTCCAGACTAACCGCTGGCGGTCTCATTATGGACACCATGATGAGAGGAACCACCACCTATGGTATGGCACTAACCACCAATCCAAGCCATTGGCAGCCTGACCATGCCACCATGGTCAAAGAACTCACTACACATGGTAAGGCAATAACCGCTAGCTTAGGCTGTAGGCGGCCTTATCGTGCCACCATAGTGAGTGAACTCACCATGCGCGGTAAGGTAGTAACCTCTAGATAGACATCGCAGTACTGCCAAGACCAAGCTAGACCACCATGGTAAAGCAGTAAAGGGAAGAATCAAGAATAAAATGCCTAAGTCCAAGAAGAAACAAGCTAGAAATTTGAGGCATAATTTCCCAACATAGATACGTCCTTTCTTTTTCTTTTTCTATATCTATAGGTGCCTTTTAGTTTTCACCTACAAACTTTTTTTTCATTTTTGTTTTCATTTTTGTGACTAGAAGGCAAGATAGAATCCCCAAAATATGCATTTTCATCTAATTCAATAGTGAATTCAACTTTGTGATTTCCACTTGGTATACCTTCTCTCAGTCTCATGAACACAATGATGGCTTCATCATCTTGAAATACTTCCAATATTTGTGGAACTTTTTGTTCCCAATCAATTAGTTGGAGGTGGATTAATGATATGTTATCATTAGTATCACTTAAGCTTAAGGATGGCGTAGATAGCATAAAGATAGAGCAATAATCTAGATCCTAAAAGGTATCAATCTAGGCTTTTCCTTTGGTTTGAGGAGAGGATTGGTTAGGCTCTCAAAAGGTTTCAACTAGGTCATAGTCGCTAGAGAATTTATCAAAATCCCATTCCCATTCATTAGAGTCTATTTCCGTATGGTAATCCTTAGATGTCTCAACAACTTCATAAATATTGGAAACTTTATTTTGAAGTACATTAGTACTAGGATCTTTCAATTTTAGAGGTTGATATCCCAACCACTTATTTTTTGGGATTTTTCTTAGTAGAATAGGTTCTATCATACCTTGTTTCTTTAGTTCGATGCCATTGTGACCATCCTAACAATTTTATTTCATTATGTCAAAACTGTTGCCATATTTTTCTATAGGTATCTTAGGATGTACCTCATCCTCTTCATCTCTATATATCCATTTGGAGAGGTCTTTATTGATACATTCCTTTCCTAACTCCCCCCACTTGGTGAAGGTTGTGGGTGGTCGATATTGAAAGATCACCTTGGGATATTTCTTGATATGATGTTGTCTACCATAGTGTTTAAGTGCAAACGATAGCTTCCCCATGCAAAAAATACTTTCAATATTATACTCTTTGACTCCATCATCTTGGATCTAGACCTTTCTTTCAAGAAATGTCTTGGGTAAAGTTGAACCTTTCAAAATAGAAGTAGGTTCAATATAATGTGAAGAGGATGTGGAAGGTGATCCGTCCTTATGGATAGGTACATGATTCTTAGGGTTACCGTTACTGTAATATTGAAAAGGGACAAAAACACTAAAAATAGTGATCTCTAAACCATTATAAGGAAACTTCAAACATTGATGATATATCGAAGGGACAACCTTCATGGTGTGAATCCATGGGTGTCCAAGAAAAATGTTATAGGGTAGATCCAGATCCAAAACTTGACATACTATGTCCTATACAACAGGACCCACTTTGATTGGTAGAGTAATGATACCTTTAGAAGAGCATTCCAATTCATCATATCCTTTTATTACAATTCTCTCTAAATCATCGATACATGCCTCAGAGAACCCCATGTTCATGACCAAATTTAAAGTGCATATGTTTATCCTAGCTCCACCATCTATCATAACTCATTTGATTGTGTTCTTGTTAATATATACTTTGAGACATAAAGTTTAATTGGGGTTTGGTTTCTACAAAGTATAGTAATGTTTGGTAAATGTAATATGGTGAGTGGTATCTAGATACCATACCATGGCCTAAAATTGGTTAACATCTAAATCTTTGGGAATAGATGAATCTTGCAATGCTTTATCTAGAATAGCAGTGTGCTCAAGAGAGGTGCATAACAACTCAAGAATAGAGATTTGGGTATTTTTTTTCCCTAGATGATCAAACAAGTTATATTCATGTGTCACTTAAGGTTTGAAAGGGGCTCCTTGCAGTGTCACCTTCTATCACCTGACCATGGTAACCACATAGTCAATATTTTTATTTTTTGATTACAATAGTTGATATGGTTCACCATGTACTCATAAGAAACTCTAGTGTAGCTTGCTCCATCTTTTCCATCTATTTTAGAAATGGAGGATTTCCCTTTCCCATGATTTTGTAAAGGATCGCTGAAGATTGTACGATCTAAATTGGTGGATTTGTGTTGGCTGTTAGTTTATGCCATTCCTTATTCGATAAGATCCTATATGATATTCCTTAATTTATAGTAGGTAGATGTTTTATGTCCTTTGGTTTGATATTAACAAAAATCATTTTCATTCCATGTGGCTAGTTTGAATAGACCTAGCCCATAATATCTTAGTTTAGGAAGCTAAATGATGTTATTTAGTATTAGTTTCTTCACAACCAATTCAATTATTTCTCCTAAGTGTGTGTAGCTTCATTTTGGTGGTGGGGCCCTACGAGGACCATGTTGTGTATTATTTTTCACTAAATTGGTAAATTTTCCATGCTTCTATGGGGGGGGTTATTGGTGATTTTCATTTTGGGTCCTTTGAGACTGATCACAAGATACACTTTATTAATTAGCTTAGCGTCTACAATGCCATCATTTGTCACATTTTTATTTTGTGACCAAAATTTAGTCTTTACATTGTTGGCATCCCTTGGACCACTTTCTTAGTTATGTTCTCAAAGTCTTAAATGGCCTCTAATACAAAAGGTGTCGAGTGGTAGAACTTGGTGAACACCACTGACCTCTCAGACATCACATTAGGAAACCTATGCAAGTTTGGAGCGCTACATGCATAAACGGACCTAAAGCTTTTGTTCTCAGCCAATTTATATAGTGCACCCAAAAATGTTGCTTGAGGTCACCTTGAGTTCTCTAGCGAGGATGTATCTCAGCGAAAGCATCCTACTAAAAGAAAATGGTGAAGGTTAATTTTGTTATTTCTTGTCACCAAAGATCGCACAAGTGTGCAAGGGGAGAGGATACTATGAACAACACACCTTCATGTGTAGGAACACAAGAGATAGTAACCAATGGTTCTTTTAAAGCCTAAATTAAATATGCAAGATTTTTGTTTATTTTAATGCACTAAAATCTAAGTCTGTCATGTTCAAACACATAAATTTTTAACCAAGATTGCAAAATATAGTTTTTCTTGTTGTTTTTAGGAGTACCAAAAACAAATGTGAAATATTGTGTTGTTATTTTTATACACAAAATTTGAAGTGTGTCACAAACATGCCCATTTTAAGCACCAAAATTAAAATGTTAAAAAACCCATGTCCATTCTAAGCACAAAAAATTTAAGTGTGTAAGATAATCCGAAAATGCCTCAAGCTAGAATAAATGGATTAGGGTAAAATCACAAAGTTGTGTCACACTTTTAGCCAACTTATCAGCACAACTAAATTTATGTATTTCTAACTAAAAATTAATTTTGGTCAAACATATGGTCTAGTAAGATTCATTCTAGCTAAGATAGATACTTCCACAACCTTTTCAACTAAAATTGTTGGCTAAAAATATATGGTGTAATGCCCCGCCAAGTAACCCTAAAAGAAGCTGCAATTAATGTCTTAAGCGAACCAATTTTTTTTTTTTTCATAAAGTGTAATTAACATACACATTTACTTACTAATTAACAACAACCTCTAAGGTCACAAGGTTAGGATTACTTAAACCCATACATACATATTACATATAACCATAGCATTATATACTTTATGAAATAAGCATCCTACAATATAAAGATAGAACATAACATAATAAGATAGACATCCAAGATACAATTTCATAATCAATTTACTACAATAGTTACATCACTCATTCCTAGAATGAGGCAATAGTACATAAGTGTTACAATAATAACATTTCACCTCATAAACATAAGAGTGATAAAATAACTTATACAAGTTAATATATTACAATGTAAGAATAACACAAGAACCGCGAGCTGTCCATCTGGATGTCTTGCCACCAAGTACTAAAGATAGATGGGGACCCAACGGTGTATGGTGCATGTTCCACCCTACCAAGTAGTACCTGAAGGCCCACCCCCATGCTAGGAGATAGTAACAATGTAACATGGACAAAGATCTACAACCACTATTCAAAGGCTGACTCATACTGACTCAAACTGACATAACCAAATAAATGCTCAATACAAGTACAACTCTCACATCACTAACATAGGTCACATTGCTTCCAAACATAAAAATAGATCAAGTATGTTAAGAGAACCATACCCATAAAACATTTACCAACAGTTGTCCTAGATAGAGTGTCATCACATAGTAGTCATGATATCTCCTCTGGGCATTCTTCATAGGCTCTGGTAATCTTGGTGACCTCAACCGAACCTTAGCCCTCATGCTCACTCATGCGTCATCGAATACCTCTCATATTGACAAGATAGATGACTATGCCATTTCAGGCCTTCTCACTCATCCCAAGTCTAAACGAGCCCTTGTGTCTATGAGTGAGGCTTAAATTATCTTGATTAGTGTGAAATGCATCCTAATCATCTAAGTACATTAATTTAATTATCACTTGATTAACTCACTTTTGAAGGTTACCCGGTTTACCTCTTTGGGCTCTGATGCCTAACAAAAGCCACTCTTCTATTCGACAACACACACCCAAACAATCCACCAAGGGAAACACAAGTGCATACAAACTAGGCGTCATAACTACTCCAACACAAGGAGGAAACAAATAATAGAACTCACTTCAAACATCTTGGAGACAACAAACACCTAGACCACTCCTTTCATAGGAGGCACAAAACATCCCCGTTCATGGAAACTGGGTAAATATTGAAAAGACACCATGCACTACCCAAGGGAAAAATAACTGGTCGACATAAATAATCAACAACCCTCTTAGATCCTCTAAGATTCTCTGGAAGACTTACAAATTTGGACTAACACTTAGTCCCATATCCCATAACACAACTTGATGAAAAAGTTACTAAAAGCATTCAAGTCATTAATCAAATCTAAAATTTGGATTTCTTAAATCCATACTCATTCAATAGGTAGCGTTGACAAATTCAAAGGCACGATAACTGGATTGTCTAAAATAATCATATAACCATATTTCCTCTTTCATTTTGGAACGTCTAAAACAATTAAACTCACTTCCCTTTATGATATACAGAGAAAATAAAATAATTAAAACAATCATGAAGAAATTACTATTTTTGGATACTCTAAATCCATATCCCTTACATACTCCATTCACAATAATATAATTGCCCTATTAGAAAATAAATAAATTAAAGTAATTAATTGCCTCTTCAATATAATAAATTCTTAAATTTACTTTTAAAAACAACATAGATTTATGCAAGTAAATCCTTTCAACTTCCCTAATCAAATTCTATATCTCTATCAATTTTCCATTTAAAAACATGTAATTTCTTCAATGTATAAAAATATCTTTTTCCATATCTATTTGACCATGCATTCAAATCATTATCTTTAAAAAAAAAAACTCCATTCAATGCTACATTGCATGTATCAAATTGAAATAGAATACGATAATAAATCTACACTTAAATATGTATATATGATTCATTTCATATATATACATCAAAAATATATTAATATTTTTAATTATATATATACATTGTATATATATACTTTAAATACATCTACCATTATTTTACAAAATATCTAATTATAAAATTCAAAATACAATAAAACTTTGGTAATAATCTACCACATATATATGCATACAATAAATATATATCCATACTGAAATGTCACTCACAAATCTATACATAATATATATACATAATACATAATTATATATATATATATATGATATATATATATATGTATATTTACATTAAATATATACTTAATATAACCTAGATACACAATATATATATATATATATATATATATATATATATATATATATATTTTTTTTTATTTCAATTTTTGAAAACAACACATATCGAGCGGATGAAATTGCCATTCCCAGATTTCAAAAAGATAAAGTAATAAAATTAAATAAAACTGTGCTTACATTTGGGGAAGGGTCAACCGCAGCCAAACCTCACCCCATTTCCAATAACCAGCGGCCTCCCGAATGGGGTTGTGTTTCCCAAAGGTAGCGCTCCCTCCACTTAGTGGAGGGCTCTGTCTTTGGGACAACCACACCCTCCATTGATTTGGAGGCGGTGGAGTGTGCATTGCACCCCCACCCAAAACTCACGTAGAATACAACATACAAACAACGAATAAAAAAATAAATTCTCTTCCAAACAACATTTTTAAGAAAAACAAATTTTAAATTAATTTTTTTCCAAAATTTCGTCGGCCGTATGACGGTGAATATAATGCATTTATAACCAAAATTTTTATCAATATAAAAATTGTATGTATATATATTATATAAAAACAGATTAATCATAATAAACAAATTGAGAGATTTAGTGCAAATATACACCTATAGGCAAAATTGTAAAACTTTTCCAAAAAATCCAAATTTTACAGAGGCTTAAAAACTAAATCTTACAATCAATTTTCTCAAAATGGATCTAAGTTATAACCATAAGTTTTCAAATGTTCTAGGTTTCTCCACTTAATTTCTATAGAGGTTTATTCAATCTTCCCCAAATTTCAGATTAATTTAAATCTAAATTCCATTAAAAAATCCAAATTCCCAATGAATTCAACAACAAATTCATTAAACAATATAAATTTGTTTAAACAAACAAGAACAATAAAAACACAGAACAAAACCTGGATTTTGAAGCTACAGTAAAAGATGAATTTTTGATACAAAGCCTCCTCCAAAGACCTCTTGAATTTTCTTCGACCGTGCAATGAATCCAATCCAAAACTCAACTAATGAAAACAACCTTTCCTCAAATCAATTCTACAATCAAAACTTCTTCAAACCATTCTTTGTACAATTTTTTCCAAAAATTATTCTCTACCTTCAAGAAACTTTCTTCTTTCCCAAATCTTCTTCTTCTTGAATGAATGAATTTTCAATCAACTCCCATTCTTAATTAAAACATGCACTTCAGTCCTCAATCAAAAATATCTTAAACAACCTAAATCTAATTGCATGCAAAATTGAATATTAAATATCAATTTAATTTTCCATTTTCGAAAACCCACTTTCAATTTAAAATGTAATTTGAAATATCTTTCAATTTTTGCTTTTATTTAATTTAATCCAAAATTGAACTTAATTAATTAATTTTAATTATTTAATAACTAAATTCAACCCTTTTGAGATTAAATATAATTACTTAAATAAATTAAATTAAATTAAATTAAACTTTATTAATAACTTTAAATATAACTTCTAAGCATGATTTTAATTTAATATTAAATAATCACCCTTTAACCAATGCAAACATTCTAAGAATTAATTTAATAATCACGCACTTGACAAAATCAAATAACATTAACATAAGGTAAATCATGACTCAACAAATGAAACTGATGACACACTAAGGCTAGGGCGTAGACTTGACTCATGTTACCTAGCTACTATCTCCCTTTCAACTTAACTGTTGGATCGACACACTCAAACCTATGAAACCAAATGGAGTCGATGTCATGTACCTGCAACCTAAAACTAGGTAAACAACATCATACAGTATATCTAGCATATAATATACACCGTGAAGAAGAAATCATGGATTCGCAGGGCACTCGTAAGCAAGTGATGCGCACCCATCCTCTTCACCCATACACTCATCAAAACTGAAATCTCCATCATACATTAAATATTCTCATATGCACTAACATGTTATATCACTAACATCATTACACCAGTTAAAGCATGTGAAACAAATCATCAGATAAATCAAATCACATCAAATAGTCTATCGCTCAATAAATGATGACCAAATACACACACAAGATAAAGTATCTGAATATCTAGGAACATAAATCAAAGCAAAACAAGGACACACTGTCCAGTCCTAAAAGAAAAATAGAGGGGTGTTACATATGGACCACCACTTTGAGTCCAATTTACCAAAAAAAAAAAATTATTTAAAAAAATGGAAATTTCAATAGATCCTACTAATGTAAATAACATTTTTTAAAAAATATAATAATACCCTTTTTTAGATCCATAAGCATAGTTTTCAAAAATATATTTATTTTAATAGTTTAATTATTATTTATATTTTATTTTTTATTTATACTAAAGTAGGTTATCAACACAAAATATTAGGTTGATTAACATGCCAAGAAAAAATACTAAAAGTTATTAAAAATTTGAAAAAAATAATGATGCACGAGATAAAAGAATCTATTTCAAGATGGTATGATTTTTTTTCCATTTTAAATAAATATTTAATATGAAAGTTGATGTCCGATGGAAATAGTTATTTTTTAATTCATGCACATTTCAATATTTATTTAAAAATGTGTGTTTATCAAAATTGGAAAAAAATATATTCATGCACTAAAGTTTCAAGTTATAAATACAAACGAAAAAATTTAAAAGCAAAAAAATTACTATAAAAAGTTTGACGTTGCATGCAACTTCATTTTTTCAGCATTTTATCAACAACTAAATTATAGTGTTAATTTATTAAAAACTAGTTTCAAATAATTTTTTTTTTTTTTTTTTAAATACAAACATAAAATATACTAAAAAATAGATACTTTACTAGTTTACATCATTTAAAAATTCAAAACATATATGCCATTTTTTAGTGATTCAGATTTAAAAGTTGGACCAGCATTGGTCGTTTCCTTTATAAGGTGTGAGACAACTTTGTGATTTTACCCATTAGTAACATGAAACCCTAACCTGCTAATAAAAATCAGAAATTATCATAGTATTGATAAAAAAAATCTTTTTTGTTTTTATCAATCAATTGTGATTCAAATTTTGAGTCTTCTTTGATTGAACAATTATAGTAGCAATCTAAAACAACCAAAAATTTCTCAAATATATATATATATATATATATATATATTATTTTAAGTGAAAGTGGGGAGCCACTATAAAATTAATTTATAAATAAATAAATATGTACAAAAACTTGTTCTAAAGGGCATACTGGTAGGAAAAAACCAACAAGAAATTTCTCAAATATTAATGAAATCTTAAGTTGTAAAATTATTTAGAAAGCTAAGATTGAAGTCTACAAAACCAAGAAACCTTTCTATAAAATTTTGCATAAAAAATTTGTTATAGATGAAAAAAAAGCATGGATTTAAGAGATCAACCATAAAATTTAAAAACAACAGAATTAAAATAGCGATAAATTTTTGGTTTTTTAATAAAATTTAATACTATAAAATGATCTAGAAATTTAAGACAAAGATCTACAAAACCCATAAACCTTGAAAATTTGGGCTTGCAAATATTTTTATAAATGAAAGAAAATCATGGATTTTTAAGCAAGTTTCTACACTGTAACTTGAAAAATTCCTTAAAAACACTAAGAAGATTAGAATGTTCATGTCGGGTCCACCAAAATGTAAAAAAAAATAGGAACAAAGGACATGAAATCATCAATAGCAACCATAACTATCTAAATCAAGCCCAAATATAATCCAAACTTACCTATGGAATACACAGAACAATGATAAAATTAGAATAAATCAAGCATTACCTTTATCGTGTTGACATGATATTACTTCCATAGTTCTTCACTTTCCTTTTCTCTAAGATATTTGATATGCATATTTTTCTTTCTTTAAGCTCAAAAGAATGAAGTATAGTAACTATGATGTAAAATCTCCAAAGTGTGTGGTTAGATTAGAAAGATGTGGAATTCTTTCTTTTAGAGAAATTGAGATAAGATGAATGATCTAGATTAAGAGGTGCTGAAAAAGATCAATTATCAAGATTGATTTACATGTTTAGTTCAGTTAGTTAACTCAATGATTTATGAGTCAAGTGAACTAAATTTAGAGTTAATTGATTACATGAGATATTTCATAATTAACTAAATTAATTTATTATTATTGAATATGCAAGATGAGCTAAATAAATAAAATGAACAATTTACTTAATATATATAGAAGAGATAAATTTAGATAATTAAATAATTTAAATAATTACTTAATTTAAGAGATGGTGGATGAATAATTAAATAACTAATGCAATTATCTAATTATAGAGAGAAAAGAATAATGAATAATTAAAGTAATTATTTAATTATAGAAGAAGTGAATGATAAATAATTAAATAAATAATAATTATTTATTTAATTAAATTAGAAGAATAAAGAATAATTAGTGACAATTAAATAATTGTTTTTTATTTAATTATGTGGAAGATAACTTTGAACATGAGTTAACTAGTTGCATAAGAAGTGAAGTTAAAGAAAGTGTTAAGAGGATAAATTTAGATTTGCATGAGGATAATAATTAATTATTTGAGGAATGTGCAAGTGAGAATTAGATAAATAAGTAAAATATTTTATTTATTCATGATGAATGAATAATATTATGATTAGATTAAAATTGGAAGGGCTAGTACCCATTACAAAATAGCCATAGAGGGGAATGAGGAACTCATGAATAGTGAGAAATACAAAAAACTAAAATAGAAACTAAAGCTTAAACATTTCGACCAACAAAATAACAATAAAAAAACCCACAAATTCAGGACCAACACAAAATCACAAGACACCTAGACAGATCTCCCAACAACTTGAGACTAGTAATTACACTCCATTCCCGAGATAGGAATAGGAGCCTCTTTTCGAAAGTCACAGGACCCTATTGAATGGCCTAGGTATTCATCGTGACATCAAGATTGAAGGTGTCCATATTTTTTCCCTTCTTTTGAATTTGACCATCCTCCTCCCTATACACAACCTACTTCCCCTAACACTTCCTTAATTCATCTTGAAAAACCTGAAGAGTGAGGGAAATGTTCTTCATGATTTATTTACTATAATTTGTGATGACCTTGAGACATTGCATATTATTCTCTTGGTTTTGATGGATAGCATCAATCTTAGTCAGTAAATTCTTCTTTCCATCCTCTTTACTAATGATTTCTATTAAATATTCCAGCTCCTTTTCCCACCTCTCCCACTTCTCGAAAGACTTGGCTAGATAAGAAATCAGTCCAAATTCTCTTCATCCTCCACCTCCATATGCCACATGACCTATTGCCCTAGAACCATACCTCTACAATTTAAATTATTTCTTTAGCCATGAATAGGTAGCCCAATAGCCACTTCATGATGTCCTTCTGAATGTTAATTGTCTCTTAGATTTCATTTTTTTTTTCCTAGGGGGTCAATAGAGGTAGGAATCAACCTAGGTTCAATTCTGGTTTCCTCTAGATTGATGCACAGGTTAGGATAATTTGGTTGGTTAGGGTTAGAAATGGGGGGGGGGGGTGTTGGGAACATCTAAAATGTGGTCATGAGCTAAAGAGTGCACAAGATAGTTGGTTGGGGTGGGATTCCATGAGTCATCATCATTTGAGTTGTTAGACTCCCTCGACCCAAAAGTAAGAATAAATGTGGGTTTCGACAAAAGGGTGCATTTGAGGGGGATGGGGGGATTTTATCATTCACAGGGGCTTTACCCCAGGCCCAAGTGCTATAGTGAAAGACATGAGGGGTTTAATCAATAATAAAAAAGGGGCTAGGGTTCCCAGGGGGATTGGTGGGGTCAAGGATAGTCAAAGTGTTCTTGCACACAAAGGCAAGGGAGGGAAGCAATGTAGAATGAAACTTCCATAAATGATAGATAAGGTCCTAGTGTATGGGTAATTTCTTTATTTAGATTGGACACTTCTAATAGATTTCTCAAGAAAATATAGGAGCCAAAAGGGGAAAATCATCTTGAAATTATACCTAAGATCATTAAGAATAGGGAAAATATGGTTATAGAAGCAGAAGGAACGCCCTTTAAGAGTGACATACCTCATGATGATTTCAACAATTGTGCTCCAGACACTAGGCAAGTTTGCATGATTAAAGTGTTGGTGTAATTAGTTATTTAACTACACTTACATAAGTTTACTTAGGCATTTAATTATATTCCTAGGTATCATTTACTAGGTGATAGGTTCACATGATTTCTTAGGATAAAAGATTCCTTCTAGAAGGATGAGTTGTCTATTCTAGAAGCCTTATCCTATATTCACATTATCCTAGGTAGTTAGTTTGTTGTCACATGTCATAATATTATGAAACATGTCAACATCATATTACATACTACATCTCAACCTTGCCTATATAAGAAAGGCTTCATATGTACTTTTCCATATTCAATTTTGAATTCTTGAATCTTAATGATAGCATAATATTTCTGCCATTTATCTCTTGTGGAAGTTATTTTGTCTTTCAAGTGATTATGGGGTGTTTGAGGAGTTCACCATAAAATTGTACATGGCATTAGAGCTTTAGTGTTGTAGAAATCTTCCTAGATCTGAGGGACCAATCTTGTCATGCGAGTTTTTCTGGGTGCAAGTTGGGGTCTTGATAATATTTCCATTGAATCCAAAGCATCAGAGAAAGTCAAGATCAGATTTTTTTTCATCAAAATCTGATATATTTTTTCAAATCTGCAAGGGTTTGAAGAAAGTCATTTTTACTGGAGCCATTTTCAGTTTTGCTTCATAAATCTAGCTTTCACTCATTTGTGAGAAAAATTATTTTTGGATTTTGTAGCCAAGGTCGAAATCTCAACTAGGCATCTTTTAAATTTTTCATATCTTGCACAGATCTGAAGAACATGAACACAATGCACAAGAGACACCAAAATTTTTACATGGAAAACCCAGAGTGGGAAAAACCATGGTGAGGATTAACTCATAATATAGTATAACTAGTTATAAGATATTACAAAAGGGTGGATCGCTACCAGGAATCATTGTCCAAATGGGAGGCTCAATGCCTACAAAAATGAAGTAACAAAATGGCTAACCACTAAAATGAACTAATATAAATACACCTTAAGTATAGATTCAATTCCTTTGAAATTCAAGAAAATTTGCATGCCACCAAATCATACTTCGGATTTTTTACTTCCATTTGTAGTCTGCTAATATTCGCTTAGAACCATGCATTCATCTCCTTTTCCAACTCTACAAAAGTATCTAGTATATATATCTGATTGTCAAGGATTACAATCGGGTCGGCTTGACAAATCTTCTCAATTGATAATCCAAACATGTGGCATGCTATGGCTATCGGAATCGATTACACAAACAAAATTTAATCCATTACATCTTCATTCGATTGATAGGTTGGCCAACAATAGACCTAATAGCCAATAAAAAATTTTATACTGAAGATAACCATGAATAAATGCACTCATGAGTTCCTGTCAATGTATGCACTTCTCAATCACAAAAATTTTCCAAAAATTGAAGTAGCAGCTATTTATCAGAGAGGATTCTAGAGAAAAATACCGAAGACTAGCGATGTATTACCAATTAAGAATACCGGATTGGTATGACTTAGATTCTTACAGTTGCAACTGACATATCATAGTGACATGAATTTCAACAAAACTATTATTAAGGGATATAATATTCTTCATTCTTCCAAAAATCTCCCCCTTTGTCATTGATGGTAACATGTGCCAAAAAGAATATACAAAATTATATAGACTATGCTCTAATTCTCATTACTCTTCTCCCCCTTTGACATAAAGGAAAAAGGTCGAATAATAGAAAAACATGAAATATATGTACATGTAGACACATGGAATCAAATTATAAACTCCCCCTAAGGAGTTATCTCATGCAAATTAAAAAATATTACCCAGAGGAGGGGGCACTTTGCAGTTCCTGTAGAATGCCTTTCCAAACAATTTTTCCATCCTCCCAATTCTTCTTAGCAGACATCAACACCCTGTTCAAGGATTCTAAAGCAATAAAATTTTCCTCAGCTTCATCCAGAATATCCGGAGATAGATTAATATTTTCCAAATTCTCATCTTTAGCCAAAGCATTGGCTATTGGGGCATACTCCATTCTCACATTATCATGAATTTTCTGATTATCTCTTCTTTTTCTTCTATAGCATAAATAATTTTTCTGTGCACAAAAATAGCATTCCAATTTGATCTATATTTGTCCATTGATGAATTATAGGTTTCGAAGAAAGTGGTCAATGGGGACTCAATGGAGTCCATAAGATCTTTTATGCTTTGAGTGGCATCAGGCCACCTTATACAATATGTAAACACATAATTGGCATCAACTTCATAAGCCTTCACAACTTCAAGGATTTTCTCTACATTGGCATGTGCCAAGGCACATTTTTCATGAAGGATCAACAACCTTTTCTCATTAATCTTCTCCTCTGCATCATATTTTGTTTTCTCAATAAGTCTTGTAGCATGCTCCTTAAAGGAGTCCAATAAAAGCTTCAAATTCTCAACCGGAGAAAGAGATGTATCAAAAAATGTATCTAGAGTAACATCTTGCAAGGCCTTAATGGCATCTTCAATAAGCTCAATCCCTTTTTGATGCATTTCTAAGATTTATCTCCTACCAGATGCATGGAATACATCACCTAACACCAATTTATGTACCAGAGAAATCTTATTCAAGTCTACATAACCTTGATTCATTGGAAGCTGTAGAAGTTCCAGAGGAATTACAATTTGGAATCTAATATGATTTGACAACAATCCCTTCAAAACATCATCACAGTGGAGGATTCTCTAGTGGAATTTTATGATTCTACCATTTGTTGGGATACTTCTTCATTCTTTCCAAAAACATATTTCATATTTATGTTCTCTACTTCCTCCTCTACTTTTTCTTCCTCAACGTTCTCCTGTTCTGTATTCTCATCTTCTACATTCTTCTCTTCCATTTCATTTTCTTTATATTTTTTTCTTCTGCCTTATCCTCTTCAGTTTTCTCTTCTTCTTCACCTGGAAGTACTGGAGGGGTAGAAATATGCACTTCTACTTCAATATTTTTTTCAACAGGTTTTTCATTTTCTTGATTCTCATTGTCAACATTGATTTTCGGTAGAATATTTGCACTACCTATTTCTAGAGGAACATTATTTTCCATTCACTTCCAAAGGTTCATTATCATTTGCAGAACCAGAAGGAGGTTGTTCTATGAATTTTGTATAAGTTTATTTTCTAGGTTTGGAGGTCTAATTGGATGCACCAATCATGCCATAATTCTCTGCAGTGTCCCTAATAATGCTTATTGTTTCCTTATTTCTTTGATTTCTTTCTTATCTCTTCTCATCAGGATATTCACTCTTATTTTCTCCCTAAATTTTTTAACACATATATTCTTCAAAGATTCTAAGTTATTCAGAGTTAGAGAGGGTACATTTTCTTTATAGGCTTTGTTTCTTATTTTCTCTTCTAACTTGACTACCTCTAATCTCCTTTTCCTTAGTCTTTACCACAAATTTTTAGGAACATCACAGATGATGTTGTCCCATTTGGCTTTCAAAATGATAACATATTTGATAATGGTCAGAATTATTGTTTCTTTATCCTCTTCTTCTACTAAATTAAACACTTATGTAGTGGAATTCACCATATCATCTTGATTTACTAATTTATTTACCAATACATCTAATTTAAGAGGGGAACTAGGCCTTACAAGAGAGATGTTTTTCTCTTCCGGGTCCAATGAAATTTATTCTAAAATTTTGGCCTTCTTTGCTTCATGATCATCTGATTCACCATCTGAAGATGACACATATTGAACTTTCCTTGAGCCAATGTTGGCTTCCTGTGATGCACCTTCATCGGAGGAGACACTAACCCTTCTTTTTCTTGTCAATTTTGTAGCAGGGTCTTCTTCCTCTTCCTCTTCCTCTTGATCATATGTAATTATCATACTCTTTTCTCTAGTATATTTTTCATTTCTTCATCTGATAGGGGCTACCAGAAGAACGCCTTTCCTTTTTCTTGATCTAGTAGTCAGTTCGGAGGGAGTCAGGACTTTGCCTTTATCAACAGTGTTAGGCACCGATTTCATTGTAGCAGGTCTAGAATTTGGTATGGAAGGAGAGGTCCTACCATATATCCTTACATTGGGTAGTTTTGTAGACATTTTTCCTTGAACAACTCTTTCTTGAGCTAACTGTTCAGGTGTGAAACATTGATTAAACATTTTCTCCACATTTTTCTTGCTTTGAGCTTTGTGTTGCTCCAAGCAAACTTCTTTGGATTTTTTTGTATAAGTCCCAATCTGGGGTTCATTCGAACCTTTAGGAATCTTCAACAATATTTTCACATATCCTTCAACAACATCTTCTAAGAATTCATAATCTAGAGGTTGAATCCAAATGGTTCTGGGTTCAACCGCTTCTATCATACATTCATCAAAAGATACATGAAATATAATTTCATCTTTGTATTTCTCAACAATCTTCCTTGGAATTCTATCTCTCTCATTCATATTCTTCTTGAACACTGAAAATAATTTCGTCATGGCATTTTCTACATCATTCACATCTCCCAAATTCTTCATATGCTCAAAAATCTGATGTGCAATAGGTCGAGATGAATCCCAACACACAGTTCCAGATCTTCCTAGAAGCATTCTCAAAAATTAGAATAATAGACATACAATTAGAGAGCCAAACTTAAATGTTTACTTTTTCTTCTTTGACATTCTTAGGTTCTCAAGCAACTATTGTCGAAGCAATTCACATAGACCATAGCTTGTACCATTTACAAACATATCATAACTAGTATATATAGTTGTAGCAGACAAAAAATTCTCTTTGTTGGTGAAGTAGATTTTGTCACCAATAATTATAGATGCATACCTCGTGGCTATATTTCTAATAGGTTTTTTCACAAGAGCCTATTTGTCATAGGCATCACCAATGATATCTGATATTGTTTCATTTTTCATTGTCCTCAACATAGGTATTGATCCAGTGCCATAGATTTTGGTGACGACTTTAATTTCTTCCTTTTTTATCAGGTGCAGTTTATTAGTCCATAAGAACTAATCATGTTTTCTACTAAGAACCGGATTTACATATGAGCCATCCACTTTAGAACTAAAGTTTGGAACATTATTCCAGCAATCCAACTTCATTGTCATAAGATTTGAGTATTCAGGTTTTAACTAGTATTTATCATCAGTGAGTTCATTCATCCATATATCAATTAGTTTGATATGATTGAATTCTTCCCAATTAACCCTAATGTACATTCTAGTATCCTTTGTCAACATGATGCCATGAGGAATTAAAGAGAAAGTGCTCGTAGGGTCATCTTCGAAGACCTTCATGCAAAAATTTTTGTAGGAGGGTCTAGGTCTTTATTTTGTTCATACGACTACAAGAGATTCCATTTTCTATATTTCGAACACTTGAAAAGATTCAAGAGGAATTTCCACAAACTCATTGTAGCACAAAATCAAAAATACCCTTTCTTCGCAAAGAGCCGAAACTAGGTTTTTGCACCAATAGCTCCTCAATTCACTTCTAAATTTCTCTAAGATGCTCTCCACTTATTTGTAGTACACAAATGATCGAAATTCCTTCATAATATTTCTTTATACATTAATGTGATGCCCTAATTCACATTTAATGCCCTTGGAATTTGAAAAGATGCTAAATTTCTTTAGTTGTGTTGTAAAACCCTAATGTGCTCCACAAATGAGCATACACACCTCTTTTATTTTGGTTTCTTTTCCAAAACCTTTGCATAGTTATTTCTTAAAACTTTAATACTTGTCATGGATCTGACACGCTCATAATTACGAGTTTTAAGGATTTTCTGTGAAAGTTCCCCCTAAGAGCATGCTAGGTCCAATTACCAGAGGGATCATCTACAGCGGATGAGGGTACAAATGCATTAGTAGTCTCTGATTCTTCTTTCTTTTTCTATACTTTTCTCATTTCCTCCTTAACTTCTTCTTTGTCAACCTTCTTCTCAAGTTCATTCTTCTTTTCTAGAACATATTGCTTTCCCTTTTTGCTTATGCATACCTTTGAAATATGTCCTGGTTTGTTGTAGTTATAACAAACAACACTTCTTTGACTTGATTGACTTCCATTAAACCTTTTTTTGCATTTATTTTACTTATGCCCATATTTATTGCATGTATAGCAATAGCCATTAAAGGATTGATTCATCCTTCCTCCATTAAACCCATTCATCATCTGAGTTCTTCATTCACTAGCTCTATGTCCAAGATTATTACAAGCATAGAATTTTCTTGGGAGGGGGAAGGACCAAAAAACTAATTCATCCTACTTTTACATTCAATTGCCTTTTGCCCAAACTTGTTGCAATAGAAAGACGTGCCATTGAAAGATGGGTACCTTTGTGCATTTTGTTGTCTGATAGGTGGTTTTCTTGCTTGATTCCTTTTCTGCTTTCTTTTTTATTGAGTCCTTTGGTATTGTTTTGCTTTAGAGATTTCAACTATTTCTAATCCCAGTCCTCCTTTGTCTTTAGAGGGTTTATGTCCAACAATCAGTCCATCAAGCCCGGTGGAGCTTGTCTTGAAATTATCCTCACATACGTTTTCCTTTTTTAATTCTTCTCTTAGTTAACTACTTCTTGCTCAAGTCTGGAATATTCATCAGATGTGTTCTTTATCTCTCTATTCAGACATTCTTCAATTATTATTTTTTCTTCCACTTGCAGCTTCAGTCTGGTAATGTCTTCATTTTCTTGTTTCAATTGGACGCTGACTTCTCTATATATCTCTTTGAACTTCCTTAATTTTTCCTTCAACTTCTGGACACATTCATTTTCCTCATCAAGATTCTCTTTCAGATCTTTATTCTCATTTGCAGCTTTGTCTAGATCATCAAGAGCAGTCCAAAGTTCTACATTATCCTCCATCTATTCAATATTCAAGATCTCCCTCAAGTTGTTAGGCTTCTCCAGAGGAACCAAGATGTGATACCAATTATATACTTAAACTTATTGAACAATTTCCATCAAATCAAATCCAAAACATACAACAATTAAAATAAGTAGAATCATCAATGGAATATGAACACAATACATAAGAGACACCAAATTTTTTACATGGAAAACCCAAAGTGGGAAAACCACTATGAGGATTAACTCACAATATAGTATAATTAGGTATAAGATATTACAAAAGGATGAATCACTTCTAGGACTCATTGTCCAAATAGGAGGCTCACCTCCTACAAAAATGAAGTAAAAAAATGGCTAACTGCCAGAATGAACTAATAGAAATACACTTCAAGTGCAGATTCAGTTCCTTTGTAATTCAAGAAAATTCCCATGCCAATAGATCTTACTTCACCTTTTTATCTTCCATCTGTAGTATGCTAATATTCACTCAGCACCATGCATTCATCTCTTTTTCCAACTCTATAAAATTATCTTGTATATACATATCTGATTGTCAAGGATTAAAATTAGGTCGACTTGACAAATCTTCTCAATTGATAAGCCAAATGTGTGGCACACTTTGGATGTCAGAATGGATTATACAAACAAAATTTAATCCATTACATATTTATTCAATGGATAGGTTGGCCAACAATAGACCTAATAGCCAAGAAAAAAATTGATACCAAAGATAACCACAAACAACTGCACTCACGAGTTCCTGACAATGTATGCATTTCTCAATCACAGACTTTCTCCAAAAACTGAAGTAGCAACTATTTACTGGAGGGGATTCCGAAGAAAAATATTGGAGGTTGGTTATGTATTACCAGTTCAATATCGGATTGGTATGACTTAGATTCTTGTAGTTGAAACTCATATATCATGGTGACATCAATGATAAAAAAATTGTTATCAAGGGATATGATCTTCTTTATTCTTCCATCAACTACTTCCACCTAGTGCACCTATCATTGCCCATTAGCATGCTTTGTACATAAGATTAGAGTTACATGGGTAAGCAATGCATTCAATATTTGGTATGGTGTGATTTAATTTTATATGTAATACACTCAATATCTTGCATGTTGTGACTTAAACATTGCATGAGAATTTGACCCTCTACATTTTTTATTGATAAAATCTGCCTATTATTCACTAAGATATATTTGATGATTGGTAACTCAATCTGTTTTTATAAATCTATATGTATATATTTATGATTATATCTATAAGTACATGAGTATGGCCACATCTCTAGGATTATGAGGTTATAGTACCTTTTGTTATTTTGAAAGTAGTATTCAGATATATATATATATATACATATATATATATATATTTATATTTATATTTATATAAGAATGTAGGTGTATTATGTTTACTACAAAAGAGTAATTTTTCCTCTGAGAATTATTTAATCTCATGAGTAAGTGAGTTAGTCAGTTAAATAGAGGAAATTTATTTACATACAATTTAATATTGAAGTGAAATGATTAAATACATAATTATCTCATTGTAGTTTGAAGTTGTATTTAACTGAAATCTGTTGGTTGATTATATTGAAATAAGATGTTGTTTTTTCTATCTGATGTAGATATATATATATATATATACTATGATGGAAGTTAAAGAATAATTCTGATGCATAGAATAAGTGTTGATTTTGTTGATGGGTATGTAAATAAACCAGAAGATTTGATTTACATTTTACATAAAAAATGACCTTAATTGAAATGTGGATTAGGTGGGAAAAGAGTTATTTATATTTTGAATTGAAGGAAAAGATTTGATAATAAATTAGACAATTAAATGATTATGTTAAAGAGGGGGGTATATTTATATAATTATATGTGTATGTTTAAATGAGATTATAGTAGGGAGTCAGAAAGGAAATTAGATCAAGAAGAAATGTTTTACATGTTTTATTAAGTTATTTAACCATGTGAAAATCATTCTTATATGGAAAAATTCTCTAGAAAATATTAAGGCATTATTTAATAAAATAGTTCTAATTTGACAACTTATGGTAAATGGTAATTTGGAAAATCGCATAGTTTGTTATAACTATACTCTTGATGGCTCTTTGGTATGTATATTATATCTATATAAGTAAGGATTTTTCCTTTGATATTTCTTTAGTAGAAGTTTGATTTAGTCATTCTGTGAAGAGTGGATTCTCTTATTGTTTTTTTTTCTAGTAAATTGCCTCTATCAAAGTATTTAGATCCAAAATACATAGTCGAGTATCAAGAAATTGGTTCATGGTTGTTTGTCAAATGTTTACTTGATGAAATAATGTATTGGATTAGGGGATTATTTTATTGGTGGGAATTTGTGGTTGATCTTTTGAATGGCTTGAGTTTTGGTTTTAGGTGTTTGCCATTTTGAAAATGGATTTGTCTTGATCATTGGATAAGTGTTTTTAGTAAATAAAGAAAAGTGGAGGTAGTAGGTTGCAAAAAGAGGTAACTTCATGTAAATTGATAGTTTATGATTTTTTTTTAATGATTGAGGTTGATGATCCCCTTGATGATGTTACCACTCTGGTTTCCATACCGTTGATAGTGAGTGTTATTTTTAATTTTTATGTGTTGCTCATTTAGTTGAGGTTTTGAGTTAGTGGAAATGAGAAGGTCTTGATTATTTAGCTTGATTTTGATTTTGAGTTAATTTTGGGATTTGTGCTATAAGGGGGTTCTTGTGTTAATTTGTTATTGCAATCTTCTAGGGGTTAGAGGGGAGTATTGTTTTTACTTGCATGAGTTGGTATGGGGGCCGAGGATCAAGTGAGGCTGCCAGGGTAACCCAAGATGGGATATGACAACCTAGGAAGATCTGCATTGCGTAACCCATATCAAGGCATGAGTGTTTGCATGAGTTCTTTGTTATTTCACCTAGAAGTGGGTGGTTTCTTGATTTTGTCACTTTGCAAGTGGTTGACCTTTATACTTGGATTGTGTGCATCAAGGTATGTAGCCTTGTACTATTTACTTATGGTTATGGTTGGCAGAAAGGGTTTATTTATTGTTGGATTTTGTGATGAATTCTTTGTGAACACTTGATTCTATACTTTTCATGATTATGTGGGAATTTCTATCTATGGATAATTTGTACGAGTTGATGCATGCCTCGCTTTATGTGATATTTCTTGTGGCTTTTTATGTTGTGCAAGTTGGCTTACCTAGTTAGTGGACTGTTGAGTCTTTTGGTGCTAGTAGGGGGAGTGGCTTTCCATGGGGGTGGAATGCAAAAGTGGTGCCAGGGTAACTCATTGGAAGTTTCCTAATCCATTGAAAACACTAATAGTATCTCACATTAATAAAAAGATAATTGAAGCCTCAGTCATGGATCAAGTGATTGTTTAGGCTTGAGATGAGTGGGAAGGCTTGGAATGGAAAGATTAACTTCCTTGTCTCCATGAAGGGTATGTTGATTCTACATGAGTAAGAATGGGGGTCGGTGTAAGACCCCTCCGTTTTGCGCTTTGGAGCGATTAGTGTCTTGTTTGGTTACGCTGTATTTTTTGTTAGTGCTTGGACTTTGGCACTTGATTACTTTTGATCATTGTCTACAAAAAGATGTGCTTGTTATAATTTGATGTAATGGTATGTTAATTGATGTTATCATTATGGCATGCTTTGGATTAGCATTGTGAATATTTGAATTAATGACACTTTATGCTATTGATTAAACTATTGATGTTAAATTCGTCAGTTAGTAGTCTTGTATTGGTGAAGGGGACGGGATTGCATCACTCGCTTACGAGCGCCCTGCGATTCTGTGATTCCCTCTTCACGGTGTGTTTTATATGATGCAATTATACATGTGTGATATTCTATTGTTCGTAGGTTGACAGGTGCAGGACACTGACTCCACCTGGTTTCACAGGTTTGAGCGTGTCCATTGCCAATGACATTTGATTGGGAGATAGTAGCTAGGTTTCTCGTGTCAAGCCATCACCCTAGTCTTTAGTGTGTTGTCGGTTTTTGTCTAGTTCAGTGGTTTTAATATTGTCTTATTTGCCTGGATCTTATTAAATTGCAAGTTAGAAAAGTTAAATGAATGGCTTATGTAGTTAAGTTGTTGATTTAATTAATCTGGTTATATTGTGAAAAATGTTATTTTATTTATGGATTAATTTAATGTAATTAATAAAATAATTAAATCTTGGATTAGATTTATTTTATTAATCAATTAAATTAATTATGTTGAAATGAAGTTAATTATGCATTTTGGAAATATAGATATTCTGGAATTAGAATTATGTTGGAAAATATGAAAAAGGTTTAAATTTCATTTTTGAAAATTTTAAATGTGAAAATTGGAAAAATAGAGATAATTGAGATATTTTCAAAAAGTTTGACTTTGGGGTTGAAGAGATATTTTTTATTTTTTTGGCTATTATTGAGTTTTTTGGATAATTTTTGGAGAGGAGGAAAAAATGAGAAAAATGGAGAAGGGAAGGAATTTTTGGTTTTGGATTTGCATGGAGGAACTCGATTTTGAAGAGGAATCATGGCACCCTTTTTGGATCTTTTCAAACTTCTGGAAACCAGGTTTTCCTTTTGTTAAAATTAATTTCATTTTGAAAGAATTTACAATTCTTGTCTGTTTTTAGAAATTATATAAATCTTGTTGGGATTTGCATGAAAAACCCATCCTGAATTTGGATTCAAAACTTTGAAAATCTGTGTTTGAAAATGATGTTATTCTAGAAAAAAAAATTGCATTATGGTTGTATTGGTTCTTTTCGGGAAATTATTGTTCAACTAGTTTTATAATCTTAATATAATTGCATAAAATTTATATGTGCATATGTATATATTTGGGTATATGTATATATACATGTATATATTTTAAACCCTTATAAAATTAATTGTGGGTATAAACTATTGAAAGTTTTAAAAAATAAAAAAAATTAAATACCCCTAGTTGAAATCGTGGATTTCAAAATCCGCAGGGGGTTCGTATGGAAATTTGCATATAAAATAAATAAATATATATATATATATATATATAAATTTAAATATGATAATGGCAGAGGGTTTGGGGGGACTGTGGGAGGCATTGCCCCCACCACCGCATATGGGCTCGACTGTGTGTAACACAGTTGGCGCCCTTTTGGGAGAGCCGCCAGTGTTACCCAGAGTCGGCCCAATATTTCGATTCGGCTGTGGGTTGAACCAGCTGCGCCCAACCAAAAAAACATGGCCGCCGCCCTTGCCTCGTCCCTTGCCTTAATTCGTGGCGCTATTTCTAATGGAAACACGGTTTCTCTTTCCATCATTCTTTCAATATATTAAAATATATTTTAATATTATTATTATATTTTATAATATTTAAATATTAATATATATATATATATATTATATATATATATTAATGTTTAATATTATATTTATATAATAATAGAATATTAATATATATTATTTTTTTATATATATTTAGTTGTCCCATTTATTTTAATATATGTGTATAGATTTTTAAATACATATATATTAAAATATAGTCTTAAATGATGTTTGAGTTAAATGTAATTGAGAAACTTAAATTTAAGTACAATAGTTCAAATTATTGATTTGATTTAGATTTAAATGAGAAAATCATAAATCAATGTGTAATAGTCGTATTAGTGGATTGAGTTTAATATATTATATTTGGGAAAGGACAATTGTTTGATTTACAGATAATATGTTTAATAGAGAAATTGATTTTTTTTTTAAATGATTTATTTTAAAAATAAGACTTAGATGATTTTGAAAATGGTAGGTATTAACCCGACGAAATAAATAATTATTTTATTGTTTACAAGTAATTGAGGAATTTTAATTAGTGGGTTCTTAATCAAATTATTGTTTTTATTTCTAAATGATATATTTTATATTGAAGGGGTAAAATGTTATTTTACTATTACAATTTGCAATCAATTAAGGATTAAATATTTGAGTCTAAAATAATAGATGAATTAATGGATTTTAAGTAATACATATATATAGGAAAACAGGAAACAGTCATTCATTTTGAAACGACATGTTCTGAAGGATTGAAATAAATGCCTATTTTATAATTAAATTAGAAGCAATTAGAAATTGAATTATTTGGTGTATGTTTCATCTTTTGTCTAATGGAGACGTTGTTCAGACCCAGTTTTATTAAATACATTAAGGTATCGAAGGTTAATTAAAGAAGTGGATTCAAGAAATCCGAAGTAGATTCAACTCTGAATAAATTGTTTGTTTTAATGTAATTCCTTCTGTCATTGCTTGGGGGAAATTAATTAGAAGGGTGTTAAATGTTTTAGATAGGGTTTTAAAGATGTGGGTTGTCGTATTGTGTATCAGCCTGTTGGGAATGATGAAGTAAATATTTATTTCAGTATTATTTATTATGCAATTAAGGAATTAAATACTTTGATTAAATTGTCTTCCTTTGCCTGAAAGAGGTGTTATTTAATTAGTTTCATTGCGACATTAAATTACTGAGTTATATTAAGGAAGTGGATTTAAGGTATCCAAAGATTGTTTATTCCTCACAAATGCTTGTGTGATTGATTCCTCTGTGTTTATGTTTGAGGAAGTGGGTTAAGTGTCATTAATTGTAAGTCTTCTAGTGGACCTTAGAGTTTGGGGGTTGTTGCTTGTGAGGTCAACCTTCTGATATTCCCTTGGTTAGTGCTCGAACTGTGACAATGTTCTTACCTAGTTTCCACGAATGGGGATGTTTGGTACCTCCTATGGAAGGAGAGGATTATGAGATTTGTGGTTCCTTGTAAGGAGTGGCGTTGTTATCTTGTTACCTCCAGTTTTTGGAGAGGGCCTTGACTTATGTTTCCTCCTAGTGTTGGAATGGTGGTTATATCTACTTCTTTTGCTTTTGAGTTCCATTGGTGTTAGTTTGTTTGTGTGTTGTCAAGTTGAAGAATGACTTCCGTTAGGGACCAAAGCCATGAGAGGTAAACTGGGTAACCTTCAAAGGTAGCTTATTCGAGTGATAACTACAACATTGTAAATTATGTCAGTAATGTTTTGGTGTACTTGTAGTCGGTACTTGATTGTTATGGGTATGGTTTTCTTAACATAGCTGATCTGTTATCTCTGGAAGCAACGTAACCATGTTAGAGTTGTACTTGAGAGTACTTGCAATGTACTTGAGTTGTACTTGTGTGGTACTTATGATTGGTTGTGACAGTTTGTAAGTGTCAGTTTGTTTCAGCCTGTGTCTAGGGGTAGATGGCCTTGTCTAGGATTCCTTGTTACTATCTCCTAGCACGGGGGGTGGGTCTTTAGGTTCCACTTGGTTGGGTGGCATGCACCTTACTCCGTTGGGCTTTCTTCTTGTTCGTCTTGATGAGATTTCCAATTGGAGAGCTCGTGGGATCCAGTTATATTTTATGCTTTATTCATTCAGTTAATCTTGTAATTTATTTTACCCCTCCTTGTAATCGAGGTGGAAGTTGTAATATGTAATCATGCTTTTGGATTTACCTCATTCAGGGAATGAGTGTTGTAATCTCATTGTTAAAAGAGATCTCATGGTATCTTTAATTTTCTTTGATGAATTTATCTTGTGTCGGATGTATGTGTTATTAGTTTTCTCTTGTAATTAATGTTGTGGTTTCAATTCTGTAATGTTGTTCATGGGTTATTAAGCAATCTCAGTCTTGTAGCCTTAGAGGTTGTTGCAATGTGTAGCGAACTTGCATATTAATTATACTTTAAAAAAAAATATTAGTTCACTTGTGTAGTTAATTGCAACTTCCTCTAGGGTTGCGTGACGGGGCGTTACACATGGTATCAGAGCCTCAGGTTCATACACTGGGTTCTCTAGGTGCTTTGTGCCCATTGTGTTGTCTCTGTGAACCTGTTAGTGGAATTTTTATGTGATCACGTGATCATGGCTTTTACTTTAGCATGACATACTCTGTGGAAAAGAGTAGCATGAAAGTAACCGAATAAAGGTTATGGTTGGAAAGTTTTGTTGCGTATCCCATGAGTTATGGTATTGGATGCTCCTTGCAATTTTGTTTGTAGTTGTACCCTTGTAAATGTAATAAACCAGTAATTGTATCTTGTTTGTGAGTTGTGAATACCCCGTACTTGCTTTGGGTATCCATGCGATGGTGATACTTGGTACCCATCCTTGAGGAAAGGTTACACCTTGGTGTGGGATTTACCATACTATTAGGTGTGTGTGCATGTTTGTTACCTGATTGAGGGCCAACCTAGGTGTGGTTGAAACTTATATAAGAGTAACCAAGACTATTTCTTTTTCTTTTGGTTCTCTAGATCCTCAATCTGTAAAGGGATAGTAGCTGCCTTAAGTTCCTTGGGTGGAGTGTGTAGCATACGCATATCGCAATGCAGAGCATCTCAGCTCAACCAATCCTACGGAATCATGACTACTACTTTCCCTTATAATGGATCAGGATACTTGATCCATAAGTGTTAACCTAATCCCCACTGATTTGAGTACAATAGCATAGGTATTTTAGCTATGCCTAGACGTCCATGGAGGCATTGATCTAGCATAATGAGTAAACCTCGTTTGTATGAGAGGTGAGACTCGGAGCCCCATAGTGATGTTATCATTTTGTATCATGTACATTTATACCATATCTTACTTGTGTTCTGACATGATGTATTGGATATGATGCCACACCTGACTGGTGTTCCAACACGGTGCTGGTGATGATGTCGTGTGATGAAACGATTGCCACGTGCGTAGACACATGAAGGTGTATTATGAGTTTTTCTTTATTAGCCTACTTGTGTGATGAGCATTATGGGGCCTCAACACTTGTAGAGGGATACTCATGGTTTCCTTGACCATGTTGGTTGAGTAGCATATGAGTAGATCCTAACCATGTATACCTCTGGCTTTAGTGATTACTTGTGTCTGCCTTCTCCATGAGGTATCGCTATGCGGGGAGTGTTCTGTGCGTGCCTACTTCCGTGAAGCCACATAAATTCTGCCATCTGGCATAGGACCAGTATGTGCCTAGTTCTGGCTGGCGTATGACTATGTTGTGTGTGGACACAATGCAGGGTGTAGCCGAGGAGTACCCCTATGCTATGTGGTTGGCATTTTCACTCCGCGACACATGAGGGACTATCACGATAGTCAGACGTTGTTTCCTCCTTCCTCGTTGGTGGCTAGTATCTAGTCACACAGTGTTGTACAATGCAAATTTAAGATTGTGAACTTTCTTTTGGTTATTGATGATTTTTCAGTTGACTATGAGGGCTGACACTTTGTTATATTTGATTGTGAAGGTTTAGCCACAACTTGTGATCTTATTTTCTTATAACCCTAGTGGTTATATATTTGATTCAGTGTTGAAATTATGCGTATTATTTCTTTAATGTTGAAATGAAACTTTAATTTTCTATTCTTTATGAACTTGGTGGCTAAGCTAGAAATCTTTGTTGTTTTGAATGTCGGCTATATGTTATATTATGAATTCCTCTCCAAGGACGTATGAGACGAACTTGGTGAGTGTGTACGAGGAAGTAGACGTAGGAAACTTAGAGGATGGGAGTATGGGAGGCTGTTATGCAGCTAGGACCCACTACTCACCTATGTGTGATGATTACCTCTTGGAGGCTAATCACCTTACACAACAAGAGACAAGTCATGGTGGTCTTGTTTGGATGGTTTCACTTTATGTATAACCTAACACCATCAAGCCACTGATTGAGAGATATTGTATGTGAGATGGATTTTGGCTCTTGGCTTATGGTTATGTGAGATGGATATTGGTTCTTGGTTCATGGATTCTTCTATCATGGATTGTTATGCTGCTTACCAGTGTCCAGGTGACCCTTGTGTAGCCTTGTGATGTTTCCCAGTGATGTGTATTGGTTCATGTATGTATTATGTATGTTAATCCATGGTTATATGGTTTTGGAGTCTTGGTTGGTGGTTGTTTCACCATGTTGGTCTATATGGATTAACAGTGCTCTTGGTCGAGTTGTTTATGGCTTGGGTTGATGTTGTTTTTATGTTGAGGTTTGAAGTGGTTTAGTTTGGAACCCTTGGCCTTGTGTGTTGGTATGGAGTTTGCACTAGGGGATTTTGCAGACTTCAAGGAGTAAGCCTGACCCTAGGGGGGGAGGATGTAAGACCCCTCCGTTTTGTGCTTTGGAGCGATCAATGTCTTGTTTGGTTATGCTGTATTTTCTGTTAGTGCTTGGATTTTGGCACTTGATTAATTTTGATCACTGTCTGCAAAAAGATGTGCTTGTTATAATTTAACGTAATAGTATTTTAATTGATGTTATCATTATGGCACGCTTTGGATTAGCATTGTGAATATTTGAATTAATGATGCTTTATGCTGTTGATTAAACTATTGATGTTAAATTCATCAGTTAGTAGTCTTGTATTGGTGAAGGGGACGGGATTGCATCACTCGCTTGTGAGTGCCCTACGATTCCGTGATTCCCTCTTCACGGTGTGTTTTATATGATGCAATTATACATGTGCGATATTCTATTGTTCATAGGTTGACAGGTACAGGACACTGACTCCACCTGGTTTCATAGATTTGAGCGTGTCCATTGCCAATGACATCTGATTGGGAGATAGTAACTAGGTTTCTCGTGTCAAGCCATCACCCTAGTCTTGAGTGTGTTGTCGGTTTTTGTCTGGTTTAGTGGTTTTAATATTGTCTTATTTGCTTGGATCTTATTAAATTGCAAGTTAGAAAAGTTAAATGAATGGCTTATGTAGTTAAGTTGTTGATTTAATTAATCTGGTTATATTGTGAAAAATGTTATTTTATTTATGGATTAATTTAATGTAATTAATAAAATAATTAAATCTTGGATTAGATTTATTTTATTAATTAATTAAATTAATTATGTTGAAATTAAGTTAATTATGCATTTTGGAAATATAGATATTCTGGAATTAGAATTATGTTGGAAAATATGAAACAGGTTTAAATTTCATTTTTGAAAATTTTAAATGTGAAAATTGGAAAAATAGAGATAATTGAGATATTTTCAAAAAGTTCGACTTTGGGGTTGAAGAGATATTTTTGATTTTTTTTGCTATTATTGAGTTTTTTGGATAATTTTTGGAGAGGATGAAAAAATGAGAAAAATGGAGAAGGGAAGGAATTTCTAGTTTTGGATTTGCATGGAGGAACTGGATTTTGAAGAGGAATCATGGCACCCTTTTTGGATCTTTTCAAACTTCTGGAAACCAGGTTTTCCTTTTGTTAAAATTAATTTCATTTTGAAAGAATTTACAATTCTTGTCTATTTTTAGAAATTATATAAATCTTGTTGGGATTTGCATGAAAAACCCATCCTGAATTTGGATTCAAAACTTTGAAAATCTGTGTTTGAAAATGATGTTATTCTAGAAAAAAAAATTGCATTATGGTTGTATTGGTTCTTTCCTAGAAATTATTGTTCAACTGGTTTTATAATCTCAATATAATTGCATAAAATTTATATGCGCATATGTATATATTTGGGTATATGTATATATACATGTATTTATTTTAAACCCTTATAAAATTAATTGTGGGTATAAACTATTGAAAGTTTTAAAAGTTAAAAAAAAAAAAAAATACCACTAGTTGAAATCACGGATTTCAAAATCCGCAGGGGGTTTGTATTGAAATTTGCATTAAAATTTTTTTTAAAAAAAAAAATATATATATATAAATTTAAATATGATAATGGCAGAGGGTTTCGGGGGACTGTGGGAGGCCCTGCCCCCACCAGTGCCCCATACAGGGGAGGTTGTGGAGGCAAAGCCTCCACACAGTCCCAACCTCCCTCACCCCTCACCGGCCACACCATACATACGGGCTACACACAGCCGGCGCCCTTTTGGGGGAGCCGACTATGTTACCCACAGTTGGCCCAATGTTTGGGTTCAGTTGTGGGTTGAACCAGCCACGCCCAACCAAAAAAACATGGCCGCTACCCTTGCCTTGTCCGTTGCCCTATTTAGTGGCGTGATTTCCAATGGAAATGCGGTTTGTCTTTCCGTCATTCTTTCAATATATTAAAATATATTTTAATATTATTATTATATTTTATAATATTTAAATATTAATATATATATATATTAATGTTTAATATTATATTTATATAATAATAGAATATTAATATATATTTAGTTGTGCCATTTATTTTAATATATGTGTATAGATTTTTAAATACATATATATTAAAATATAGTCTTAAATGATGTTTGAGTTAAATGTAATTGAGAAACTTAAATTTAAGTACAATAGTTCAAATTATTGATTTGATTTAGATTTAAATGAGAAAATCATAAATCAATATGTAATAATCGTATTAGTGGATTGAGTTTAAAATATTATATTTGGGAAAGGACAATTATTTGATTTACAGATAATATGTTTAATAGAGAAATTGTTTTTTTTATTTGAAATGATTTATTTTAAAAATAAGACTTAGATGATTTTGAAAATGGTAGGTATTAACCCGACAAAATAAATAATTATTTTATTGTTTACAAGTAATTGAGGAATTTTAATTAGTGGGTTCTTAATCAAATTATCATTTTTATTTCTAAATGATATATTTTATATTGAAGGGGTAAAAGGTTATTTTACTAGTACGGTTTGCAATCAATTAAGGATTAAATATTTGAGTCTAAAATAATAGACAAATTAATGGATTTTAAGTAATACATATATATAGGAAAAGAGGAAATAGTCATTCATTTTGAAACGACATGTTCTAAAGGATTGAAATAAATGCCTATTTTATAATTAAATTAGAAGCAATTAGAAATTGAATTATTTGGTGTATGTTTCATCTTTTGTCTGATGGAGACGTTGTTCAGACCCAGTTTTATTAAATATAATAAGGTATCGAAGGTCAATTAAAGAAGTGGATTCAGGAAATCCGAAGTAGATTCAACTCTGAGTAAATTGTTTATTTTAATGTAATTCCTTCTGTCATTGCTTGGGGGAAATTAATTAGAAGGGTGTTAAATTTTTCAGATAGGGTTTTAAAGATGTGGGTTGTCGTATCGTGTATCAACCTGTTGGGAATGATGAAGTAAATGTTTATTTCAGTATTATTTATTATGCAATTAAGGAATTAAATACTTTCATTAAATTGTCTTCCTTTTCCTAAAAGATGCATTATTTAATTAGTTTCATTGCGACATTAAACTACTGAGTTATATTAAGGAAGTGGATTTAAGGTATCCAAAGATTGTTTATTCCTCACAAATGCTTGTGTGATTGATTCCTCTATGTTTATGTTTGAGGAAGTGGGTTAAGTGTCATTAATTATAAGTCTTCCAGTGGACCTTAGAGTTTGGGGGTTGTTGCTTGTGAGGTCAACTGTCTGATATTCCCTTGGTTAGTGCTCGAACTGTGACAATGTTCTTACCCGATTTCCACCAACGGGGATGTTTGGTACCTCCTATGGAAGGAGAGGATCATGAGATTTGTGGTTCCTTGTAAGGAGTGGCGTTGTTATCTTGTTACCTCCAGTGTTTGGAGAGGGCCTTGACTTATGTTTCCTCCTAGTGTTGGAATGGTGGTTATATCTATTTCGTTTGCTTTTGAGTTCCATTGGTGTTAGTTTGTTTGTGTGTTGTCAAGTTGAAGAATGACTTCCATTAGGGACTAGAGCCGTGAGAGGCAAACTGGGTAACCTTCGGAGGTAGCTTATTTGAGTGATAACTACAACATTGTAAACTACATTAGTAATGTTTTGGTGTACTTGTAGTCAATACTTGAATGTTATGGGTATGGTTTCCTTAACATACCTGATATGTTATTTCTAGAAGTAGCGTAACCATGTTAGAGTTATACTTGAGAGTACTTGCAATGTACTTGAGTTGTACTTGTGTGGTACTTATGATTGGTTGTGACAGTTTGTAAGTTTCAGTTTGTTTCATCCTGTGTCTAGGTGTAGATGGCATTGTCTAGGATTCCTTGTTACTATCTCCTAGCATGGGGGGTGGGCCTTTGGGTTCTACTTGGTTGGGTGGTGTGCACCTTACTCCGTTGGGCTTTCTTCTTGTTCGTGTTGACGAGATTTCCAATTGGAGAGCTCATGGGATCCAGATATCTTTTATGGTTTATTCATTCAGTTATTCTTGTAATTTATTTTACCCCTCCTTGTAATCGAGGTGGAAGTTGTAATATGTAATCATGCTTTTGGATTTACCTCATTCGGGGAATGAGTGTTGTAATCTCATTGTTAAAAGAGATCTCATGGTATCTTTAATTTTCTTTGATGAATTTATCTTGTGTGAGATGTATGTGTTATTAATTTTCTCTTGTAATTAATGTTGTGGTTTCAATTCTTTAATGTTTTTTGTGGGTTATTAAGCAATCTTAGTCTCGTAGCCTTAGAGGTTGTTGCAATGTGTAGTGAACTTGCATATTAATTATACTTTAAAAAAAAAAATTAGTTCGATTGTGTAGTTAATTGCAACTTCCTCTAGGGTTGCATGACGGGGCTTTACAGTTGGGGATCGGTTGAGGTTGCTAGGGTAACTCAGGATGAGGGCCAGTAACCTAGGGAGATCTGCATTGGGAAACCCATATGTAGCTATGTGATGTCACTCTTTCCTTTAGCAACCTTGCATGCTTTTTTGTTTTCCCCTCATTGTTCATGTACCTCAAGAAGCAGTTCTCCTTTATGGTTATTGTTGCAATTGTTTGTGGAGTCTTATTAGTTTTTTTGCTTGACTATTTTATGGTGTGGGTCCTTGTCATCTCCTAGCATGGGGGTGGACCTTAGGGTTTACATGGTTGGGTAGAACGTGTTATGCACCCAACTGGGTTCCCAACTAGAGTTTGTGAAGTGTGGGGTTGTACTATTGTAGTGAATCCAAAGATTCACCAGTCTCAGAGATAACAATGATGACATCTATCATGATCATTTCAGTTGTATTACTCTTTGTAATTGATTTATCATTCCCACTATGTGATGGGAAGCATTGTTGTACCATTAGAATTATTGAAAAATGTATACTCATATAATCGATGTAATGTATTTATATATTATCAATGCTATCATGTGTTCTCTTATGGATGTTATCATTGATGTAATTTAATGGATGCATGTACATTATATACTTATTTTATATTATGGTTTTGAAATTTAATCTTTTGATGTGTTACTAATCATTATGGGATTGGGATTTATGTTGTTTAATGTAGTCATGTTTAACCCAAAGGACATAGCTAGATAATGTGTATGTACAGTTGCATTGCAAGAGTTGTATGTTAATGAACATCTTATATTAGTTTCACTTTTAAAAAAAAATTGTGCTATTGATGTTAGTTAATTAGTTGACCTTTGGGGTTTTCGTGGTGAGGCGTTACACACATCACATGCCTCATTCATTTAATTCAAGGTGACTTATACTTTCCTTTACATTTCTAGTTGTTTTTGAAGAGATTTCTTCATAATTCTCCTTGTAAACTTGACAACCACCCTTTCCTTCTATAAATTTGAGTAATTCTCTTCATTTTTGCATATCAACTCTAGAATTTTAGGATGTCGAACTCCTCTAGTGATGCCACTTCGAAGAATGACTTTATATTCATTGAGAGAATTGAGTGTATCTTGGTTAGGAAACTAGTGGCGAACTAGCTTAAAAATATATTCATAATCAAGAGCGATATAGGAGTAGCCAAGAAGATTATGTAGGAAAATTTACTTTCCCAAGTGAACTTCCATAACTTTCAACTCCCATAATGATTTGTGTATAAAATCATTCGCATTGTTGGTAGGCTAGAATGGGGCACTAGAGTTGTGAAGCATTTAATCAAGCCTTTGTACCTAGCTAGGGTGGAAGCAATTTTAGGAAACCTCAATGAATATTCAAGGGTTGTCTTGCTAGGAAATCATATCTACATCTCTAGAACTCTAGATCACAAGAATTCCAAAGAAAAAGTCAACCTCCTCTGCCCTAGGGTTGAGCAAAATGATATGTGTTTATTCTCTCATTTTATGGAGTCAAATGAGAACTTGTTTTCTCCAATCCAAATTGAAAGATTGTAGGAAATGGTTGAAGGGATTTGAATCCTTATATTTAATCTATTTTGCACAATTGCACAATAGTCAATTCTCTGCAGTGTATACTTTTTCAATTTCTGCATGTCCACGATGAATTTCAAAGTGCTCTAGAAAATCTAGTGATTTTTTGTTTTCTCATGAATGGATTTCCTTGTTGGTACTATAATTCATGTTTGAGAAATAATTAGAAAATATCCCTCTAGGAATAATGGTGGCTCTCAACAAGGTTTGGAGAACCTTTTTAGAAGCTGACATAGTAATGAATTTAGTGACCCTCTCGTCAACACTTTTATTTTAGTTATTTTGTTACACAATTAGCAGATAGACCTTTGATATTACGTGGTTCGATGTTTTATGTCATGATTTACATGACTGGTTGTGAAACTCATTTGATGATACACTATATTATTTGATGTGATGTTTACTTTCATGAGATGACATTTATGATGATTATCAATGTTGTTATGTTTTACACTCGATGATGTTACGCTAGTTATATGTTATGTCATTCAGTGAAGAAGATGATTTAGCAGTACTCATCGGTGAGTGCCCTGCTATATTGTGATTCTTATTCATAGTGTGCTTTCATATTTATACATTTTGGATTAATCGTGTAGTGTTATACAACTTGCAGGTATAGGCATCGACTCCACCTTCTTGTCAGGTTTGAGCGTGCCATGACCCAATAGAAATAATGATGGGAGATAGACTTGTCCTTTGTCCTTAGCCTTCATTCTGAAAATAATGAGTATCCATCATCACCCTTGTTGTCTTGTCACCTGTTCGGCATGTGCTTGCAGTCGTTTATTTATAATTAATTCTGCAATGTTTATATTATGTTAATCTAAGATATTATAATGTTGTAATTAATATTAATGTTGCTTTATTTGGATTTAATTATGTAATTAAATTAAATAATCTATTCTTAGTTGGTTATATGATTAAATTAAAATATTAAAATATCTTGTTTTAAAAAAGAGCAATAAATTGTAAATTGATTTCATCATTCAAAGTTACATTTTGAAAATAGAACATGAAGTTATGACCTTAAGTTGAATGTATTGTTAATTTGTTGTGTCAATTGAGTTAATGCATGTGTTGCATGCTGAAACAAAAGTGAAAGTTGAAATTTAAGAATATTTATAAAAGGATAGAATAAAGAAAAGGGAAGAGGCTTGGATAGACAGATTATGGATTTAGAACAATAGGAAAGATACAAATTGTTTTCAAAAGTTATTTTTTGGAATTGTTGGATTTGTGGAATTGATCAACAAAGCTACAAATTTTGTTCAAGTTTGTGTTTATGTTCATGGATAGAGAAAATTTTGAATCTTCAAGTTTTTTGTTGTGTTTTCATCTCCGTTCTGCAAGGATACGTGTTTAGGTTCTTTTCTCATGATTTTCGAAGTTATTTTTGATAAGCATGTTAAATTATGCTATGAAAAACTTGTCTTCAAACCTGCATGCACAAATCTTAAATCAAATCATTAGTAAACAATATTATAGGAGTAATCTGAAAATAAATTTTAGAAATAGCATGGAGGAATACGGTGTGGGGTTATCTATTTTTTGTATGAAACATGTTCTAGTTTCTTTGCTTGATATTTCTATGCATAAAATTTTGGCAACCGTTGAATCTAGCATAATACTAACTACTTCATTGATTAAAATCTTCCCTTGAGTTTCCTTATTTTTGTCCTCTCTTTGCTGCGTGTGGATCACACATGATTTCTTTAGTTACCTATTCCTTCTTGGATAGCGGTTGTACCTTTAGGTTCTTTCTTGTTGTCGCTACATGGAATTGGTGAAGATCTATTAAGTTGTTTCTTTTATTTCTTCTTTCAAGTGTAAAAGGGATCGACTCATAATTTTTTTTTTGGTTGATGGCATCTCCCTTGGTGTTTGTTGAGAAATTTCATTCACATTCTAAATAGAATCCAACTTTCCCTATTGGCACTGAATTTCTATCCTCAGCTACATTTATTGTTTCCTTAGGCATGTTATCTGCAGGATATTTGTATCCTGTAAGCATGCGCCCTTGGGAAAATTAGTTCTCCAATTATTTCATCTGTTGGTGGTCTAGAAGCTAGGAGCAGTTTCCATCGTTTCCTTACCATTTTCTTTTAGATTAGGATTATCAGATGACTGTATCTTGTTGCGCACCACTCATCCCTTCCGCTGACTTCTTCTTTAAATATAACTATTGTTATCAACAAAAATAAATGAAGACCATCAGTTTTCTTCGCTAATAGATATTCTTTGTTAACATGTCATTTTGTCTTTTTGAAATAGAATGTTTCTCTCATTAAATCCTCAGCCAAGACTAGACAGGTGTGCAGTGTCAATTATGATTGTTCCTTTCCATTTTTCCTTTTCAGTATTCTTGCCCTTAGATTTTTGTGTTTGAATGCAAGTATAACTTTGTCGATTGTCTAAGAAAAATATTGAAGATTTGTCTCTTCTCAAAAAGTGTATGATTTTGGGAGAGGAGGAATAATGATTATGATGGGTCATTTTATAGATTTTGGGTTTTCGAGCGATCGGCTCAGATTGAAAGAGAGATCGACAGATGAGATTGATGAATTCCATGCGATGTGAGTTCTATCTCAGATAGACCGTGAGTTAGAACATGAGTCAGAACATGAGTTCAGAAAAGACTGCAGATAGAGACTAAATTAGAACATGAGTTAGAGCATGAGTTCAAGATATTAATCTCCAAAAATAGAAAAAATAGACTTTGTATGCAAACTAAAAAGTTAGAACTTGAAGACTAATGAATTTGAATGCAAACAAGAGTTAGAACTAGTTAATCAACTAGTTGGGACAGAGATTCTTCTTGTAGAGATAAAAAGGTGTTGAATTCGGAGATAAATGGAGAACTAAAAATAGATCTTGAGTCAGAAGGTGAGTGAATGACTTAGATAATTGAATGATAGTGGAATGTGACATAGATAATTAAATATGAATTAAACATTAATTTAATTCAACATTCGAAAATAAGAGACTTTAATTAAATAAATAAAGTAATTTATTTAATTGACTTTTGAAAAGGATTAAATGAATAATTAAATAATAAATATTTAATTATAGATAAAAGGGGCTAAATGAATAATTAAATAAAGATATTTAATTATAGTTGAAATATGACAAAGAGGGTAATCAAATAATAAATTATTTAATTAAGAATGGAAGAATAAATTAGTTAGCAACATAATTAAATAATTATGACTTATTTAATTAATCAAGTTGAATAAAGGTTATTAATGAATTAATGAATTAATTAAAAAGGGGTATTTAATTAATAGAGGAAATATGTGTTAGAAAGGTAATTAAATAATAAACATTATTTAATCATGACCATGGATAATAGAAAATTATATCGAAAGTGGTGTTCGCAAGCCTAGACCAATTTTCGGTGTCTACAGTTTGCCCCTCTTTGATACAATGTTGTTTCAACATTGTGTCAAAGAAAATATGCCCCGATCATGCCCCAGCATGAAATAGGTTAAGGTATGCCCCCTCAAGAAATTTTTTGAAACATTAAAAAAAAAAATCAAGAAATATTCTTGAAAAGTCAATTTGATAGTCAGAACTGCTATGGAGTTGATAGAATTGAATTTGGAGTTGATACGGACGAATACAGGTCATTTGAAGTTGAAAGGTTATGCGGCCAATAGATTAGGTCAGAATAAATTCCATTTTTAATCCACCTATAAATAGGAATAAGGTCTAAACCCAATTCATTTTCACCCGGAGGAGATAGGAAAAGAGGAAATTTTGCTTTGACTAGCTGACGAAATGGCACCCATTCCATACACTGCGCATCGTGCTTATTAGATCTAGACGTTCAAGAGGCCAACCGATGCAGCACCACTGGTATATACCCAAAAATGAAATCTTGAAAGTTAATTTTTCACGTAGTTTTAGGCGTGTGAAAAGTAATCAAGCAAATGTGGTGCATCGTAAACGATGCATATGTCGTCATATTCGCCGCATCTGACTGTGAAATGACACATCTACAAAATCACGTCTAGGCTAGGTTAGGTAGTTTAGGGAATGATCACATTTGTATGAGAATGCATCGCATCTATAGTTATGAGATGCATATGCCTTAGGAATAGACGCATGTGTGGTTATGAACCGCATATGCATTTTTGCAATGTGTATGTTGTAGTTAGGTGGGTTGATGAAAAATGCATCGCATGTGGTTTAGTGAACCACATGTGTAGTAGGTTGACAGGTGGTGGGAAAAAATCCAATGCATATGTAATATGCACTGCATGTGAGGCTTCGTGCAATGCATTTGAAAAAATGCACCGTATTTGTTAAAGTGAGCTGCATATGACTAGTAAAATTTTTGAATTTTTTTCTAAGGAAAACTTGAAAATTATTGACATCATGGTTTAAATGCAGGTGGTTCTAGATCCTATATATACATGGGATTCATGACCAGACACATTCAATCTTAGAGATCGGTTGATGAGTGCAGAGATTCGGCTATTATGGAGACTGGGTCTATGCCACTATTTGTCGATGCTCACTATTCGGGCGAATAGGGGTATGTTGATGACATTGTGTGAGTGATGGAATTCAGAGACATCATCTTTTCATTTACTGACTAGGGAGGCCACTGTCACATTGGAGGATGTGTACAAGATCTTGAGACTGCCTATCAAAGGATAGCGGGTCATGTATGATACCCAGCATGGATTGACTGAGTTGGTGAGGTTTTATCAAGTCGGTGATATCAGTAGGCTCAAGATCGAGCACTATGAGATTAGATGGTCAGTGTTAGCGGATAGATAGGAGCAGATTGACTGTATTTTATGTACATTGATTGGGGGGATAGTTCTGCCAGACAGACGGGGTCATGGATTTCTAGTGGCATGGGGAGCTATGTTGGTTGGCATGTTAGAGAGTGAGATGAGGTATGCATGGGATCCATGTCTTCTTGGGATGTTATGTTTTCACCTACATGGAATTGCTTATAGAGATGCACAGTCACTGAGCTGTGAGACTACACTGCTCATGGTATGGGGTTGGGAGAGGATAGCTATTTTTCATCCTCCGGTTGCTATAGAGAGACCGGAGAGACACCCTTATGTGTTCCGATATACAAGACACATTACTCAGACACATGTGGGAGACACAGGGTATTGGAGACATGCATTGGATACTCTTGATCAGTTCACATGGAGACCTTACATGGATTGTGAGGAGTGGGTGGATGAGGATATACATTTCCCATTCTGCAGATAGACACAGTACCTTATTGGGAGGACTGTTTCTAGTGTACATATCATTGAGCGACATTTTCCAGACAAAGTTCTGAGATAGTTTGGTGAGGTTCAAGATGAGCCTTGAAGTAGAGTAGAGTTTTCTCATTTGTCCAAAGAGGTTCTGTATTGGGGGCCTATGATTCTAGTAGCTACTACCGAGGTAGAGATACAGGCACTACAGCCAATACAGTGGGGATGGAGAGATGGATTAGCAGACCCAGGTACTACAGCGATGTATGATGCATGGTGGGTAGAACATTGACCTGTTCCTTACATGGATCCAGATCAGCCGACATCGATAGAGAGATGAGGCACATGACCTAGAGGAAGGTGGAGAGGTGGAGGTACTAGAGTGGGGAGAGTTGGTGGGAGAGATGGTGATGGTAGAGGTGGCAGGCGAGGTCAAAGAGGATAAAGAGGGGGTTGGGTAGGTGCACTATCACCTATCCATGAGGTAGTAGTTGAGGATGTACCAATGTTGGACATTAGAGGGGGAGCATGCTGCAGTGGAGGTAGTGGTAGAGGAGCGTGCAGAGGTAGATGTTGGAGTAGAGGACGTGGCAGAGGATTTAGATGTGGACATGGCTATAGACCCTGTGGGTGTTTTGGCAGGATACAGAGAGGATGATGTGGAGGATGATGATGAGGATTATGTGGAGGAGGATGCACCGATGGAGGAGCAAGAGAGAGAGCTCCGAGTTCAGATCATGGAGGGGAGATGGGAGGAGGATGCTCCTAGATATGGTGATGGGGAGGCTTTGGAGGAGAGACTCAGACTCATGACAACAAAGTTTGATGTGATGAGGCTAGAGAGAGACAATTCCTACACAGAGAGGGATAGTGCATATGTAGAGAGGGACAGCGCGCGTTCAGAGAGGGATAGTGCACTTATGGAGAGAGACCAGGTGATAACTCAGAGACATGAGATAGAGCAGTAGTTCATAGAGGTTAGACGCCTTTGTAGTGGGTCCTCATCTGATGGTATGGTACGAGAGTTTGTCAAATTGGTGGAGAGAGCACTTATTATAGGGATCTTTATGAGGCTATAGTGCTAGTAGAGAGACGAGCTCCTACATTTTCAAAGGTGCGCAGTCAGAGCAGGGGTCATACTAGGAATCAGAGGACATAGAGTATTGAGGGGGTGGTAGGACCTTCGAGGGCAGGTCCATATGAGAGGCCTTCCACCTTGTAGAGAGCACCTTCGAGTCTTTTCCCACCACCATCACCACATGATAGCAGTGGTAGTAGGACATGATGACAGGGTTACATATGTAGACATTTGTTTTGATCAGAGAGCCTGCGAGCTCATGTTTTATTTATGATTATATTCAGACATTGTACTGTGACACACTATTTTTTGAGCGATATATATATATGATTTTGGCGGCTTCTATATGATATGCAATTCTATATTATGGATGATGCTTTATTTTTAGATGATTATGTTTCCTAAATGATGTATATACATGTATTATGAATGAATGTTTCTATATGTTATGAGTTATGCATTTAATAATGATGTTATGGATGTCTTTCATTACTTATGATAATGAATGCAATGATCTATATGATGCTAATTTATATGTGATGGGGATATGTACATGCAATGTTTACATTATGTATGTTATGATGATGCAATTCCTATTATGTCAAGATTTTGAATGTATGTAATGAAGATGAATGGTACTATCTATATGTTTTAAATGTAATGCAACTATGTGGAATTCTTATTGAATGTATGCGAATGAAAATGATCTAATGTTTTTATTGTGTCACATGACCTTATCTTAATGTCAAAGAAGAGAAATGTTAGGATGAAAATGAATTTAGAATATTAGTAAGAAATAATTAAGGTTGATTGATTGAGAAAATGATATAATGAAGTTTGATCGATTGAGAAAAAGATATAATCTTCGATATATTGCCAAATATGCTATACTTTCTTGTTATCATCATTGGGCGAGATATAACACAAATGGATAGTACACACTATGATATGAGATAGACCATAGTGTACAAAGTTATCCACCTATGAAAAATAGACAATCATAGACAAGGAGTGTCTTAACTTAGACTAAGGACAAGATGCCCCAGTCATTTTTTCTTAACAAACCATAGACAACAGACAAATAAAAGATGGGTCATGAGACATCATTGCTCCTCTAAATCCATGATGGGACATCCTTGAGGAAACTAGTAACATGACTCAAAAACCAATGTTTGAACAGACAGTTGATAGACAACAGCAAAATAAAAAGAGTCCTGAGACATCGTTGCTTCTCTAAACACTTCAAGGGACATCCTCGAGAAAGCTAGTAACTAGAATAATTCACAAATCGATAATAAGATAAGAAAAAATAAGATATAAATTCATAAAGTCAAATGAATGTATTCGCCAAAAATTGATCTTGTGCTATTGTTTGATGTTGATGTTTGACATAGCGTAATGTGAGAGATGACACATACTGCATAAGATGTTGAGTCTGGTTTCGACTTGATGACTTCTGTATAAGGCATGACAAAGCCTGGTTTCAGAAAGACACTTGTCATAGAAGATGTTGGAGTCTGATGAGGTTGAAGTGACAAGCCACATGAGACTATGAAAATTTTATGACGTCCGTTGACAAGAAAGACATATCTTGCAAAGACATAAGTTGATCACTTTGACAATGTGTTTGATATTGACTTGATGATAGTTTAAGATGTTTTGCCTTGTTGATGCATGACTTGTTTGGATTCCTTGACTGATAAACTTTGTGTATGTGTGTGTGTGTTGACCGTGTATGACATGAGATGATGCCCTAAACTATGATATGCAACTTGTGTGATAGTGATTGTGAATGAACCCTATTGGATTTACCTAGTGTGGTCTTGGGAGCTCATCAATTGATTAGCCTTGCCTATGTTGTACACGCAGAGACCTCATAGTTCGACACGACCAATGACTTTGAATATACAAAGCTTCATGATTTTAATGTGTGTGATACATGACAAACCTAGACTGACTGACCTAATGCCTCAGGGGCACATCGATTGATGGCCTTGCCTACGTCCCAGTCGTAGAGGCAATGTAGTTCGACTATGTCTATGACTGACTTAACATGACTGACTTGACATGATCGACTTGACATGATGACTTGACATGATAGACTTGACTCTGTTTTTTGGGATTTTTTGACATGTTTTAATTTTTTTGGATTTTTTTCAGGACAGTTTCTAATTTTTTTTATGACTTTTTGATTTTTTTATGAAAATCATGATAAATGCATGTGAATGATGTCGATGCACATGAATCCAAGGACAAGCATGATTTTTCTACTAGCCAAGTTGAATACCAATTGATAGGTGATGATGACAACAATGTTGTTTGACGTGGAAAGGACACATCTTGAAACAACGTGAAGATGACAATGATATGAAAAGAGGATAATAGTCTGTAGCAGGGCTAGCATCAAAGTCAAGGAATGTTTTGGATGATGCGTCAAGTTTCCATATTGTTGCATTTGGGAAGACTTGATGAGGACTAGATGGGATGATGAGGGATCTTTAGAGCATAGACAAGGAAAACCAAGATGGATGATAGGTATAAAATGACAATGGATGGCTTGGACTAGAGAATTATCATATGGTCTCCAAGGATGATGTCACATAGTAAAAAGGAGGCTAAGAAGGTAATGACATGATTTTTAATGAATAGGGTATGACCAAAAGATAGACATGTCAATTTTTTTTCCAAAGCATGACCTTTCTTTGTATTGTAGTCCTTATCAAGATCAAAGTCGATGGGAAAATGGATGGAAAGTGATAGGGTTTAGATGGATAGATGGAAATTTCATAGGAAAAGTCATGTGAAGGGAATGGGAGATGAGATGACTTGCCCCCAAGTGTAATGATCCACATAGGTAATTTATTTTACACATGATGCCTATTTTCTAGGTTTTCATCATGGTACTTATCCAAAGCGCCTGTTTGCTAGGTTTTCACTGTTGGACGATTTTTTTTTCTCTTTACATTTTTTGTCATTTTATTTTTATTTTTCTGGTGTCACCATGACGCCTGTTTTCCAAGTTTTCATCAAGGTAAATTTTTTTTCAAGATTCTCTCGACACTTTAGATGATCATTGATTGTGTTGAATCCATTGATGGTGTTGATGTAGAGACTGGAGCCATGGTATGCCAATAATGACCTTTATGAAGTATTTTTCTTATTAGGATCATAGAACTTGCATATAACTGATCGATGTCATTCTGATCCTTTGTGATACTAGAGTTGGCCTTATAAGAATACACACATCACGATAGAGTGCCATGAGAGTCCTTACAATAAAGAGTTGTTGCCAAGATGTGATGGATTTGTGACATGAGATTTTTTGAATTTAGACGAGATGTTGGATTATGATGGATGATGGTAGATGTGGGGGGATTGTTCAGAAGTTTAGATGAATCACTTTTTATTTTCCAAACTTGGGATGTTGGATGGCAGAGTTTGGAATTTTGATTGGGATAGCGTTTGGAACCAACATTTTTATATGCCTTGCTTGATGACCATTTTGAAGGAGGTGGACATTTCTTATATGTGGGAGTCCTCTTTTCTTGTGGCTCCACATTTTGATTGAATTTTGGATTTGAAATATTTTCTTTGCTTGATCCCTTTTTCTTTTGGATCCATTTTAACTTCATTTTTCCACTCAGATTTTTGAATGATTTGATGGCCTTTGATATTTGATTTTGAACTTTGGATTTGTAATAAATTTCTTTTTGTTGGTTCCAAATAGAAGGTTTATTCATGTTGGAATGACAGTTTATGGTGTGGATGGAATGAGTGTTGGCAGAAATCTTATGGTAAGAACTACTCATGGCCCCATTTTGATGTTTGTATCAGATAAAGTTGCCCCCAATATCGATGAGGTATCACCAAATGTAATTGTAGATTAAAAGTAGATGTATCTTTTGATATGATGATGAGATGATCTGCAACTAGAATACCAAAGTTAAACCAAATCTAAATAATAATCTAAAATCAAACAACAAAGAATGAGGAAATAAACTAAACAAACTAAACAATTTAATGGAAATCTCTCACCGAATATGCGTTCACCCCTTTGAATTATCTTGATTGTTCTTCTCCATTTTTCCTTTTCAGTATTCTTGCCCTCAAATTTTTGTGTTTAAATGCAATTATAGCTTCGTCGAGTTTCTAAGCAAAATATCGAAGATTTGTCTCTTCTCAAAAAGTGTATGATTTTGGGAGAGGAATAATGATTATGACAGACCATTTTATAGATTTTGGGTTTTCGAATGATTGGCTCAGATTGAAAGAGAGATCGACGGATGAGATTGATGAATGCCATGCGATGTGAGTTTTGTCTTAGATAGAACGTGAGTTAGAATGTGAGTCAGAAAATGAGTTCAGAAAAGACTACAGATAAAGACTAAATTAGAATGCGAGTTAGAACATGAGTTCAAGATCTTAATCTCCAAAAATAGAAAAAATAGACTTTGCATGCAAAAGACAAAGTTAAAACTTGAAGACTAATGCATTTGAATGCAAATAGGAGTTAGAACTCATTAATTGACTAGTTGGGATAGAGAGTCTTCTCGCAAAGATAAACAAGTGTTGAATTTGGAGATAACTAGAGAACTAAAAATAGATCTTGAGTTAGAAGGTGAGTGAATGACTTAGATAACTGAATGATAGAGGAATGTGACATAAATAATTAAATATGAACTAAATGTTAATTTAATTCAACATTCAAAAATAAGAGACTTTAATTAAATAAATAAAGTAATTTATTTAACTGACTTTTGAAAAGGATTAAATGAATAATTAACTAATAAATATTTAATTATAGATAAAAAGGGTTAAATGAATAATTAAATAAATATATTTAATTATAGTTGAAATGTGACAAAGGGGGTAATTAAATAATAAATTATCTAATTAAGAATGTAAGAATAAATTAGTTAGCAACATAATTAAATAATTATGACTTATTGAATTAATCAAGTTGAATAAAGGTTATTAATGAATTAATTAAAAAGGGGTATTTAATTAATAGAGGAAATATGTGTTATAAAGGTAATTAAATAATAAACATTATTTAATCATGACCATGGATAATAGAAAATTATGTCGAAAGTGGTGTTCGCAAGCCTAGACCAATTTTCGGTGTCTATAGTTATAATAAAACCATTGTTAGGAGATTTATTTCGTTATTATATCTCATTAATAGATTGAGATATAGATTCTATAATGTATATTGAGGAATTCAAAGTGGAAGCTTATGTGAATATAAGGTGTGGTATCTTTTATTGGTATATAGTAATCTAACATTATAATGATTAAATGGTACAAAAGATATTAATAAAATGGTTTATTTTTATTATTCTCTATATTTGAATATTATACTTATAGATATATTAGGTATTCCTTTAGAATTGAAGAGGGCAAGGAACATTTCAATATGTTATATTCTAGCAATTGTGCGTATTAGTATTTATGAATATTAAAATATGTATATAATTAGTTAGAATATAATTCATGCATATTAATGTTTCATACATATAAGTTCCTTTGTTATATAAAGCGAGGTGGGGTATGTTAATTTTGAATGGATAATTTTCTATATCAAATGTCTTTCATATATGTTAATGAAATTGGTATTTAGATTGGAATAAAAAAGTAAGGATGATTAAAATCCTTTGTAGATTATGAATGTTAGCATGTCATTTTAAAAAAAATATTTATGTTGTTAGAACTGATTCATTTTAAATTAATTCCTTACCTTAGGGTTGAGTAGCTTGAAACAACAAGGACTATATTAAGTGATTTATTGATTTAAAAAAATAAACTAGGGAATGTGACCTCATTTATTAACATAGAATTTTGAAATTGTGATTGATGGATGTTAACATATCAAACTATTATTTAAATTATTTAAGTTTTAAATTGAGAAAACGGTTGCAAACAAATTAATATCATGATTATATATTATTTTGATTAACCTGTGTTGTAATATTTGATTTATGATAAGAATAAGGTAGCATGATATGAGTGTGAGAAAAGTAATTAGATGTTCATGGTTTAACACCCTTTTGTATTATTATGTTAGATGGTCATTTATCTTTGTCATCTTCAAATATGTTTATTGGATTAAGTTATGGATGTGCTCTTGTATGGTATTAATCCTACCTTGTTTGGGTGGTTGTTAGCGTTATGTTCCCAGAGGCTTGGAGGGTATTGTGAAAATTTTATAGTATGATTGTAAAATTGCAAGGATTAGACCATGCTTGTTGTGATTCTTATTGTGTGTTTGAGGTTATGTCAGCCTTATGGTCTTGGAGTCCTTTTTTTGTGGTGTCCCATTCACCAGACATGTTTTTCAGTAAGGAATATTTATTGGATCTATCCTATTGAGTCCATGTGTAATGAAAATCATGTTCTTGTATTATTTCCTCTTTGTTGTAAGCTATTTGTGGAGTTGTACCTTAGGAAGAGTGCCTTTCGTTAGGGGCCGGACCCAGAAGAGGTTGCAGGGGTAACCTATCAAAATTTGGTTAAACAAGTGATAATTAAAACACATTGTAGGGGTTTGGGTAGTGTAATAAACCTTGCAAGATAATGTTTACCTCAACTTGGATTTTAACGCTCGTTTAGGTTAATGCAATTTTAGAAGGCTTGGAATGGCAACTTGAACACTTCATTTTCTTGAGAAGTGTTTCAAGACCACATAGTACATATAAGGGTCGAGAGTCATTAGAGGTTGCCAAGGTAACTCCTGTAGAGGGTCGGTAAGCTAGGAAGGCTATCCGGGGTAACTTATCTTGTACATGTGATGACACTATTATCCTACTACACCTTGTGAGTTTTTTGTTGTGAGTCACCTCTGGGGATTTTGTAGTTTTCAGTATGGAGTTATTTTTATGCAATTTATTGTACCAATATATTGTTGGCTTTGGTTGGTTCTTGAGTTGTCATGTGAGTCAACCTTGTAATTGTATTTGATCCCTTGTGAGGTCAGTTTGACATGAGGACTCATTTTATCTCCTAGCACGGGGGTGAGCTTTTGAGCACAACACAGTTGGGAGGGACATGCCACTACTCCATTGGGTCCCCATCAGGTATTTTGTTTATGATAGATTTTCTTGGTTGGATCCAGATTGTACAATGGTTGCAGAGTTGAGTTCCTTTGGTGAATTCATGGCATGAACATCTTCCTTTTGCTCATCTCATTATTCTTTGTATCACACTCATTATGTACATGAGATGATACATATTGTTTTAATCTAAGATTTGATATAATCTTGACTATTGTATTTAACTCTTATTATTATATTATCTGAACATGACTTCTCATGTGGTTATTATTACTTGCTTATGGTATTGTATTGTATTGTGGAACCCTGAAACATTTATGGATGTTGTTTTCACATGTATCTCTTTAAAAAAAAAAATTATTCTATTGTTTATTTGATTGTCATAATTTTTTTCAGGTTCCACGATGGGATGTTACAATGAAAACCTTCATGTTTACCACCTCGTGAATTTCCTTTAAAATTTATGTTGAACACTTAATTTGAAAAAGGTCTCTTTCAAGAAAACTTTTACTGTCAAGAAATGGATAGATTTTTTAAACACTATCAGGGACTTAAATTAGGAATGATTAACCTTAGAATGGACCTAATGATGCTTGGATATAGTGTTGTAATATGTTTTCCACATTCACATTATATTTAAGAACCTTTTTAAGCTAATAAACCTATTTTTTTTCTAAATTAGTGTTGTAAAGTGTATTTATTACAACTCAACATTAAATTTAGGAGTCTTGTAAACTATATGGACCTAATCTAGTGTTTTAATGTGTTGTACACATTCACATGGGATTTAGAGCCCTTTTGAGCTCAATAGACCCAATTTTTCCTTAATTTAATGTTGTAAATGTACTTATTTACACTTTAACATTGTATTTTGGGCTCTCTTTCATTTATGGCCCTAATATCATTATTAATAGGACCATAATACCCTATATTATGCATTCCAAGGAATATTTTAATCAAAATCCTGATAATATCAACATATAAACTTAATTTCTTCACTCCCCGACATTCTCTCTCTTCAAATAGGCCCTGTGTGACCCATACACCACCTTGGGCATAAGATTCCCATCCAAGTGGGACTCATACGCCATAAATGGTGTATGAGTCCCATTTAGCCTACTTTTAAGAATTTGAGCAAGAAAATTGGGTTTTAAGTTCAAATTTCATGAATATCGTCTTGTGGGATCCAATTAACAAGATATTAGATGGATTACCTATATAAATTAGGTCTCAAATCATTATTTTATTAATCCTACATGAGATCAAGCCAAGAAATCAAGAGTTAAGCATTCCAAGAATTTACAAGATCATCAAGAGAGAATTCAAGGTAAGTTTTAAGGCATTCAAGGGTAGATTCTTCATCATTTGTTGCAAAAATTAAAGATCCATCATCATGCCAAGGGTTATCAAGCATTAAATTTTTTATTGAGATAGTTTTGTGATGTAGCATTGAAGTTCCAAGATCAAGCATTGTTGTACATCTATTGTCAAGATGAAGATCTACATCTTTCATGGCCATTTCATGTTGAGTATAGATTTACAAGACATCATTTACAAGGCATAATTCAAGGTATCACTGTTCATGTTTCATGTCCTATATTTCATGTTTCATTTCCTTGTTTTATTGTTTCATCATTTGGTTTAATTACCTAAACAAGGTTTGACAAAGGCAAACCTCTATTCACTAGAAATCAACATATTTTTCTCCTCTTTACATGTTTGATTGAAAATATAGGTTTCTTAGAGCATGAAGGATCATTGAATATTATGTTACAAGCATGGAGAAAGTTGTTGGAATTGTCTCCTCATTTGCAAGGTTGCAATCTTCACTAAAAATTCACCTACATCCTCGAAATCAGGGTTTCGGATCCAGAAACAAAGTGGAACAGAAAGATCAAACATCGAAGACCATATTCAAAATTTGAAGTTATAGAAAACACTAAATAGACTCATATTCCAGTCCAAGTGTATGAGTCCCATTTTAGGTCATTTTTTTAGATTTTACAGTTTCAGATACCCTTTTTATAGAAACTTGTTCTTGCATATAAACCCAAATCTGGGACTGATTTACCAGATCAAGTGTATGAGTCCCATTCAGTAATAAATTCATTATTTCCAAAATTTCCAAAATTCATTTAGTCATCCCTAGATTCCCAGGTGCACACATTTCATCTTGTAGCTTTCCTGTTTTGTTTTGCATGCATTTCAAGGTTATTTACTTAAATATTATAGTATATTAGGGTTTAGCATTACATCTCGTATTTCATTTGTCTTTCAAAGTCTTAACTTGGTGGTGAACCCCTCGTTAATCTCTAAACATACCTTGGGATACCCTATTTTTAGATCTCTTCCTTAGTTCTTCATTAGATTGAGATCTCTAAGATGTCCTTGAGTGTTGCAAGTGTGAAGTAGGAATCTTACCCTTGTGCTTCATTACTCAAAGTTAGGGAGTACTATTTTCATTGCTACACTGAATTATCTTCATCTTTAGCTTTTCCCATCATCCAATCAACACTTGATAAGGTAGTGAAAACCTCATTGAATTCTGACATTTCTTTTCAAACTTTCCTCAAATGGTGATCTTGAAACCCTCCCTTAAGATATAAGGCCAAAAAAAGGTTACAAAATCCTTGTCAAAACTTGATGAGGTTTTGAGACCCTAAAGGAAGACCAAAAAAATTTAAACTTAGGAAAAAATTTGAATGAGTGGACATGGTTTTGGGATTGTCAGAAAAATCGAGGAAATAGTAGGTAAATACTAAGAGAAGTCTCTTTTCTTTGCCTAAGTCACCTAATCATTCTGGGGTGCTCTTTTTGGGGTAGTCTCTTAAGATTCCTAAAAGAAAAAAATGTCAAACTATGATGAAGTCATTCTAGGAGTTTGTGATGCATAGGAAACCATTTTTTGAACCTATAGGTGGATATTGAATCCCTTCAATCCAACCTATCTCAGTTTTGGTCAACTCAATACCATTAGTGTGCTCAAGTGTCAAATGCATTCTTGCAAAAAATATTAGTGTAAAGCAATGTAAAAATGGAAAGAATCATTAATTGTTTTGTACATCATGGATTGAAACCAAGTATACCAACATATAAATGTTAGTAGGTAAATGATACAAAAGTATTCATCTTGCTTCCAAAGTCCCCACATGATTCTGAAGTGCACTAATTTGGGGTAGTCTTGAAAGAACTGTAAGAGCAAAAAATGGAAAATGATTAAAGTTTCAATATTTTTGATAAATGGGTAGTGTGGACACTTTGATGTATGTAGGTAAATACTATGGAAATTCTCTTTTCATTATCTAAGTCACTCGATCGTTTTAGGGTACTCTTTTTGGGGTAGTCTCTAAAGATCCCTAAGACAACAAATGCAAAAAATGTAATAATATTGTCCACCAAAAATATTTACATTTGTTAATAATTATTAAGACACATAAAATTCAACTTAATTTTGAATCACTACCATCATTATCTCATTATAATCATCACACAACCATGGATGTATTGATCTGAATAAATTACAAATTTATCTGTGTTCTTCAAAAAACCTACACATATAAACAAGTGAATTGTTAAGGAAATCAATCTTCAAGACCTATTTCAAACTCAACACTAGTGTATTTATTTCCATTTTAACCTTTTCATTCTCCAAAATTCAATGTAGTAGACCTACATATAAATTATAGATGAATTGTTGAGCATAAGCAACATGAACTACAAAGTATGAACTAAACATTATCTCAAATCATAATATGATCTAAGATTAAGAACTACTACTTATGAATTCTATGTTGATGCATTACCATCATTACCTCATTGTAGTCATAACATAAATGTGGTTGTATTCATTTGAATCAAATGAGAACATAACTTTCTTCTCCAAAAATCCTACATTTTCATATGTCATTTAATTGTTATGCAAAATTTTGATATATCTTTAATCTAACCCATAGAAATAAAATTGATATAAATGAGATGAATAATATCATACCTACCCTATACAAAACATATCCACTACTCAAGTGTGCTTGAAGGGTCATCTCTTACCTTTAGAGTATCCAGTATTGCTTCATGATCAAAACTACTAACTATCCATAGTTCTTGTGTTCTTGATTTGGTATGATGTCTCGATAACTTAATATTATTTGATATAACAAGGTGTGAATACATGAGAATGTTTATGTGTTTCTCATAGTCTTCAAATATAGGTATTTAATTCTTTCTAATCATATAGATTCACAACCAAGTTATGGCAACAAAAATTGAACCTATAGGATACATGAACCCATCATAATTTATCATTGGTTGTGTTAGCTTCTTCTTTCCTTGTACACATTGTATCAACCAATAGTTTGATCCATCTTAATTCCCATATGGTGCAACAACTGTAGAGACATATCTTGTCTATACATGATCTGAAAGATGGTCATATTCAAGTGAAATTTACTTTTCATCTTCTAAAAAGGATTTTGTTGTAGATAAAGGGGTTAGATATTGTGGAATCCATGTATCTACCCACTCACTTGACTTGCATTGATCCAGATCACACTAAATACAATTCTGATAAAAATAAGCCAACTCTCATGTCCATATGGTCCATGCACTTTCATCTAGCCTTTAAAATGAATGCATCTTTGAAGATTCTCTGATTTTATAAGATTTCAATTTCTCTACCACTGGGTTAACCCACATAAGTGGTTAACACTTTTGTGGAGGAAGGGAAAAGTCATTTTTTCCCTCTACACAAAGTGAAGGGGTTCGACTAAACCCAAGTGTTCACACAAAACTCTATATGGGTTCGGTCAAACCCCCTTAACATATGAGTGAAAATATTAAAATAATGGGGTTTGAGCGAAATAGGGTTCGGTCAAACCCCCTTAATAGGGATTTTAAAAAAAGAGGCTATTTTCATGGTGAACAGAGCTCGGCAAACAATGACAGAGGTGGCAAACAGTGCAGTGCATGCAAACACAAAAACCTTCACCTTCGAGCAACCTCCATCACCCTCCAAGAAATCCTCCCAGGTTGGTTGCACTATTCCATAGCTACCATTTTTGCTCAAGTAGGGCAAAAGTCATGGAATTTGGTTTTGCATGAATAGCATTTTTTTGAAAGTTTCTAAAGAATTTTCAAAATATTCATTTAGATAGTTAGCAATTTGCTAATTTCATTTTTTGTTTAATTTAAATGCTTTGATGGGTATCCATACCATGTTCCAAAACCCCCATTTTTTCCATGAGGAGCTTGAACACTAGGAAATCCTGGATAACACTAAATGTAAAATAATTCTGATTAAAAAAATAGATTTGACAGTTGTAACACACTGCTAATTAGACTAATCCTAATGATGGTGACACAATTACAAGAAAAATGTTTGAATTAATCCCTATAGATTACCTCATGATCGTACACCTGATTTGGGAACCAGAAGTCACCATTTTCAAATGCCACATACCATGCCATCAATGATTACATTGTGAACTTATGCATGATAACAATTTATATGTTTTTATATTAAAAAAATTCTACAAATATGAAACTCGATTATTAACTTAAAAATTCGATGTCAACACAAGAGTTGAGACAAAATTAGATAAAATGTTAGTAGGAGGAGATCAAAAAAATTGAAGATACCCATTTTAGATGAGACCAAACAAATAAATCATATGTAATATTCCATACAAATGATCTTATTCCAGGTGAAATATGGTTTTTCAATATAATTCACAACAAGAATATCACCAAGTCTTGATGAAAATTTTATAAAATAATAAATTATTAGTGGTGTAGAATATGAAATTAATGCTAAATTTAAAACTGTAGGTCTACCACATTCAAATAATTAAGGTCAAGTTAGATAGATTAGTTGAGGATAAATTTATAGCATAACACTATCCAAATAATTCCTCAAGAACTATCACTTAACTAATATTACATATTATGCACAACATGAATAATGCATCAAGAAATATCACTTAACTAATATTGCATATCATATGACATCATGTCACATACCAAGCACACTAATCTGAGTCTCCACTTGCTAGGTCTCAAGATACTAATCCATGAAGAGATGGTTAGTAACCAAGTGAAAGGATTATCCTATAATTGTGATGTTTTATACTTCCTATGCAATGATAGCTAATAAGGGAATACTAGCATGCATGGAGAAACATAGGAAGTTTCTAAATATTTGTAGAGAACTATATTTTGTAACCTAATATGTTTGGTCTCCCACTAGGATGCTATGGCATGGTTTTGGGATAATAATAGTTACATAAACTTGAGACCATCATTTAAAAATTCTTTAAAATATGGATTCAATTTACTACTATTTCCCACAAGTACACTCTCATAGGGGTGAAATTAGGTTCCACACACCTTGATGTTAGATCACATAAGGTATCATTGGGTAACAACTTACCAAGTTATTACCTAAATAAGGTATCATCAAGGGTAACATAGGGAATTTATTAAATAAGGTATCATTGGGTGACAACTTACCAAGTTATTATCTAAATTTGTTGCATTGAATCAATCATCAAAATTAAATGAAGTGATAACCAAAAATATCTCAATGTTTATAGATTCCCATATATTATCACCTCAAAATTTTCATAAGATCATGAAATTTAGTTGATTCCAATTTAGTACACCAAATAATATTTGAGTACCTTGATATGTTTTTGTGCAAAATACCTTGAGACAAAACAATAGTGTACAACCTTCTTTAGGTGGGGGTCATTCAACCTAGTGTGGTCCACACTCTTCCCATGTACTCTTTATTTAATATAAAGGATGGTTCATGTTGTTTAAGAGTATATTTTTATATATAAAAAAACTCACAACCAAGGATATGTTTCCCAATCCTATGATTGATGAGCTAAATAATGAATTTCATGTAACAACTTTATTTTCCATAATATACTTAATAATATAGATATAACCATATCTTTCTACTTGAATATGAGACTACTAATACTAAAATTTAAGCTCATGGGGTCACAAAAAATGTTTTGAGGTGTGTGTTTATTGAGATTTTTTCCTAGTTCTTATATTGTGAATGTGAGATTTTTTCCTAGATCTTGTGGTGGTGTGTTGGTGGCTTTCATTATGTCGTAGATTTTTATTTTCTTGAGGTTTCATGATTTATCCTAGAATTAATAGAGTACAATTTTTATGTATTATTCATCATCTAATCACCATGTCTTAACCATAATTTTAATTATACTTTAATTTTTGATATACCAAAGTTGGTTTCTAATCTAACTTTCTTGCTATACTATATTAAATTAATAATTTGAATAATTTATTCCATGGTTTTTATTTGTTTTTGATAATTGAAAATAATTGTTTTGATTATTTGGAATAATTGTATTTGATTGGTATATAATTCAACATAACATCAAGAAAATAATCAAAGACTCAAATATCAAAAGAGTGTGAAGTTGAGAATTCAAAGAAAAGATAATAAATGATACAACTTCATGAAAATAAGAAATTGAACTCCATAGATGAAGATATATCATCTTTTCCAATTTAACTAGATTATGAAACATTTATTCAAGGTATGGATTTAAGAATAATTTGGAGGAAAAAAGGGAAAATGTAGAACTTCATGTAAGTTAAGAAATTGAATCACAATACTAGAACTCCACTCAAATTGAAATATTTATGTATATAACATTCGTTAATCCAACCAAAAATACAAACGAAGATAGAAGGACCTTGAAGTGGTATTATTTTAAACTAGTGATGATCATGCACTTATTCTAGAGAGTTGTGGAAGGTTAATTTTAGATTTTATATGAAAGTAGTAGGAGCATCATTTTTGGTTAGCATATTACATATAGTCAAATAATTGTGCATCGGAAGTTTAAAATTCACATATATTTTATTGGCTAATTAGGATGCATAAATAGAGTGGTGTTCAATATATATGGAACTTATTTGAGGTTAGACATGGAAATTTGAGCATGATGGTGTAGGAGAATATATTTAAACAGTCGTAGTGCATGAGAATAGATGAAATATAATTTAGATAGTGCAAATTTGATAGATGAAACACCAATTATACAGTAGTTTTTAACTCTATAATTGGTCTAGGTAATGAAGTAAAGTTTATTTTATAATTTTTTTGGTTGGTTGAAAAATATAGCATATAAATATGAATATGTTTTCACATTGAAAAAAGTGATTTACATATATCACTTTGATTGATCCAAAAAAATATTTTACTTACACATATCACTTTGATAGATCATGTGTTACCCCTATGTATATTATTCTCTTTATATAGTTTCAAGAATGTTGATCCATGTCTTAGTGTCATTCTAAATTATTATATTTTCAATATGATCTACCTTATGGTTTTCTATAAATTATATAGATATATTGGCCTTTTTGCATATTTTTATAATCAATAAGGGCCTCATACAATCCAAAAATAACAATATTTTTTTATAACTTTGAGCTAAGACTATAATTGGTGTTCTTATAAAAGAGAAAAATTAATTAGAATTTGGGGTTTTCCTTCAATACCCACAGATTTAATGATATGTTCGCACAATCTTATCCCCTCAAATAAGTCATCTAACTCAACCTCATTATGTGTGCATGGGTGGAGTATCTTAGATACAACTCAAAGGATATTACCTTTATCATTTTTTTATTATGGAACCAACCCAAATTGGAGTTCAATTACCTTTGCAAGCCCCTTCCACATTTAATTTGTATCTTCAAAAATGAGGTTCCAACCATCTCATTTCCATCATACCCACCTTACTCAAGCAATAGGATAAACCCAATAGGAGACTGAAACCTAACTAGTTATTTGTCATCCTATTTTCGTAGCTAGTGAACTCAATTGCTCTATGTGAAACCATTCTAAATTTGGTTGAAATATTCTCATAAATGATGATTTAAATTTTATTTTTTAAAAATTTAAATGGGATGTTCCTATCATTAAAGATTCATCAATTTATTTCTTCCCATAAATTCTAACTCATCTTAAATGGGATAGCCTTCCATATTCTATCCCAAGTGGAATTAAATGATAAGAATATTTCCAATTGATAAATAGAGATAAGAGTTATTGTGAGAGGGAATTAGACCATTCTAACTCACAAAAATGCTAATTCTAGAACTTAGAAGAATATGAATAGTTGAGTAATAGGTGATTGGAAGATTATTTAGTAGACATGCATAGTAGAAACCTAGATAGATATGTAAAGACAAATGTGTGAGGTCTATATCCTATAAGTATTCTCATGTGAAATTTCATCTAGGAAAATGTAGTAGCTTTTGCCCGAGGCATGATTTCCCCAACACAATCTAGAAAGCCAACCTAAGGAATTTAATATTAAATTTTCCATTTGATAACCTAATTTGATTGAATAGTAAACCAATATGGCTAAATATTTTATATAATATTAAATACAAGGTCCTATGTGGTATATAATTTTTACTTGTGAAATTCATCCAGTAAAATCCTTCTGATTTTATGTTGAATGGGATCCAAATCAAAATTATTCCAAGTCCACTATAAGCCACTTGGATAATCCACATGGTTCAAATAATTAAGCATATAACAGCCCTAGATATCTTCTATGATATATTTACATTCATATAATTCTAAATAGGCAATTAATAATTTATTTTCACTTTCCATTCTAGATAGCCCAAGACAAGTGGTTTGCAGTGAGTGATCTACTTTTAAGAATGAAGTTTCAAATAAGAGAACCACCAGGTGGATTAGCATTGATTAGAACTTTGTCTTGATCATCTGATTCAATGTATTTGTTTCTTAGTATTTATCTCCAATACACATCAAGCTTTTCATACATGTTCTAGACCAACTTGGTGTAGAAAGTATGATTCCATTTTGATAAGACTTCAATTCATGAGCCATCAAAACCTTTGGGAAGACATATAGTGTCCCATTTAATAAGAGGAATATGCTTACTTTCATTCAAACCACCCCATAATAATTTTTTTATTGTTTTATCTAAATCTTGAGAGATCTTCAAGAGAATCAATAAACAGGACATCATATAGATTAGAATGTATTAGATTATAGCTTTAAGAATTAAGATTCTTCCATCAAATTTCAAACAATTCTATTTTCATGAAGTAGTTTTTTTTTGGGAAGCACTAATGTTGTCCTTCCATAGTTTAGAAATCATATTTACAAGCTTATCATCTATCTAATTTTCTTCTCTTATTTGTGCCTTCAATAATGACTAAATTGATTTTACATGACCACCAATGTTAATTAATGATTCTTTCCCTTTATTACTAGTTGTAGGAAATAAATATTAGATGAATGTTTTTTAAACTATCTTTAATGGCACATTTTGTACTAGAGTGAACACTTGTAAATTTAAATTTTAGAATTGTTTTAGATTTATTTTTTTGTGCAATATAGTTTAATTTGAATGTTTTGATTATAAAAACTATGATAGATGTTGAACATGTTTTTTGTTAATGGTATGGAAATATTATTGATGAGTAGATGAATTATTAGAACTGTTTTAGATTTCTATTCCCTATATCTCGATATATTATTTAAACCAAGGTCTCATTGCTCCTTTAGGTACATACATATATATAACATGGAAAATGCAAATGGTCCACTTCCAGAATATTTGTTTGCAAATACCACTAATGACATTAAGAAATTGAAAGACTCATTAGTGCAGGGTGCAAACCCAGGGATATATTCTGAACCATGCATGCCAATATTGCATAGTCTAGAAAAACTAGGAGATGAACTTGAGAGGACTAATGCATTTTTTCCAGATAGAGTAGCTGCTATTCTTTCCCGCATGCAGGAATAAGTATATGGTGAGGTTCCTCTAAAAAAAATATAGGATAGTGTGACCAAAGAAATGATAAAAACCAATTGTTTCCATTTTATCAAAATGTACGTAAGGTTAGGGCATACCAAGTCACTAGATGTGTTGAACATGCTATGGCCTCATTGATCTACCCATGATTTCTCACACCACATGCTCAATACTCAAACAATCACCAAATTCCATTATATTTTGTTGAGCAGTTGTATGTTGAGGTCCATTTGGGCCTCAAAGTCAACTACCTAGACATTCCACCATATGTTGGTCAAGTGCATGGCAGGATTGCTGAAAGACCCACTTATCGTCGAGTAGATAGATCAGCCCCAGTGTCTAGGGTATTGGTTGGTGAGAGGTCTCCTGCTCTCACCGTAGCTCTATCCCCCATAGAAGATGAGGTTGTCGTTGCTTCCCAAATAGAAGAAATTGATACTATAGGTGACATTGGAGTTGTCACCACTAGGATATCTACTGATCATGTAGGTCAGTATTTGATGTCTAGACATCCGCGACCCACATCATATTAAACATAGTGGACCACCATGGATCCTCTCACAACATCAGACATCCCTACTCCCACAGAGCTTGATGCACTTATAGGAGATATGGCACGTAGGACTCTGCATTGTTTGGATGAGGAACTCTTGGAGGCATATACCTTCATTGCATCAGACTATGGGATTGGTATAGAGAATGTTAGAGATCGTTTGTAACACAGAACTCATTCACTTCCATGATGCCATCACTCTCAACCCAACACTAGTCCACGTCAAGATCCACCATCTGATAGGTACACAGACTATGGGTTTTACTGAGATGTTGGTTGGTGTCGGTTTGTTATCATTGATGCCATCTCACCTACATAGTCCTCTCCACTCATCATTTCTAGCACGACATGAGATAGATCAGATGGATGCAGATATTGTCTTGTCGCTTGACCGTATAGTTGATATGGTAGAGGCAGCCATTTTAGAGGACTCGGGTCATCCGATATCAGATGATGTGCATGTATGTGTGCATGTGCATGCTTCAATTCCTTTTTAATTATTTTTAAATTTTAGTTTTAACTAGATATTCATGTACTGATATATATGAATTTATATATTTTAGGTGGACATACCTATTGTCACTCCTAGCCTTGTTACAAATCATGTACATCAGCATGACTCTATGGATGAATCTACTGCTAGTGGACATGTGATTTTTAAATTTTTATACATACATGTGTATATGTACATGAATATGCATGCATAGATCTAGATACATATTGATGAGGACGCCAACCCGAGACACAAAAAAAATACACACAAATCAGAGAATCTTATTATAGAATGATGAACTTCTTACATGTAGAGGATCTCAAATCCCCGCATTTTGCATTACATGCAGATTATAGAAAGAAACTATAGAAATTCCCCTTTTCGTAGTATGTGATCTTCTTTACCCCCAAAACTACCTAAAAGAAATAGAAACTAGCCCCTAAATAGCCCATTTCATCGTTTGGAGCCAAAAACGACATTCAAATTATGCCCTAACTTCTAGAAGCCCTAACTTAAAATCTAACCGTCGGATTTTCAATCATAATACCTTTTCGGAAAGCTCTTACGAAAATGAAGTGCCAAAAAGTGGGGCCTAAAGGCCAACCACTTTTGTTTTTTGCCAATTTTTGGGCCCATTCGGAGCCTCTAAGTACCTCAAAATTAGCTCCGAAGATTTTATAAGGCAAAAAGTAGAAATTGAAACTTGAATAACTTTTGAACCAAGAATGATCTTGATCTGATTCTTTCGCCAAAGTGCTTATCTTTCTATCCTGAAGCTTCCCTTAAATTTCTATCCTCTCATGCCTTCAAATTCATAACTGCTAAAAATAGCAGTTGAGCAGAAAAAGCAAAAAAATAGTTCTGAAAGTTGGAAACTCTTCTTTGACAAAAAGGGTATCCAGAAATGCAACAACATCTACAAAAAGCTAAATGAAAGTAAATATATTTGGATGATGTAGGATTTCCCTTACACCATTGGATGCTCCTGCATCACATATTTAATATAAATTATATGTATTTAACACATTTTTTACACCATTTTATTTTCAGGGCTCAACACATCCATCAGAGCAACACCATTCTCATTCAGATGATCATTCAACTAGGATTCGACGTTCATATTAGGCCTTGCATTGGATTTATGATCTTTACTACATGTATTTTCTTATATGATAATCTTTCTAATATTTTACATTTGATTATCTCTAACTTACATTTTCTATATATGATGATTTTTAGTATTCGACATTTTCTTATATGATGATCTTTAGTATTCCACATTTGATGATCTCTAATTTAAATTTTCTTTTATGATATACATACATTTGGCACTTTTCTTATAACATGTTACATGTTTATACATTGATCAATATTGATATGTTTACATGTTTATATGATATATGTATACATTTTCTTATATTCAATATACATACATTTTCTTATTTGATGATCTCTTACAACTTACATTTTGTTATATGATATATACAGTTGATCTCTCTAGAGTATAATTTTAGGAAATTTCCACATTATAATTAAGTTCATTCATGTTGATCACAATAAATATTTTGCACGCGCATGACCATTGATTAAATTATAGTAAGCAGTCAAAAATTATAAAATAAGTGACTCCCAAGCTAAAGTAAACTAATGATATTTTATAAATGAGTGTATTTACCTGAGCCTATAATTTATTAATTTCAAGGACTTGTTATTGTAGTTTTAAAATTTGATAAAAATGATGAAATTATAATCTTGATAGAAAGTAAGAACAAATAAAGTGCATCACAATTAAAATATTTATAGAAAGTAAGAACAAATAAACAAATAAATTTTATTCTTTGAAACATTAAGAAAATTCAATCCAAATTATACCTCTATTATCTTTTTGACTTGTAACAAAATTCTAAAATTACTAGATATGTTGCATATCTATACATTAAATAACAAAAAAATCCACAATTAAACAACTTGATTCATTTAAACTAGTATTTAGGGAACATGAATAAGAACTATGAAAAATAACTAGTATTTAGGGAACACGAATAAGAACTATGGTAAACAATTGGTATCTTTCTTAAGGAGTTTCAAATTCCTATTCTTATCATCACTAACATGAAAGTTGTTATAAATGATCAAAGCCCTCTTCCTTATTAATATATATCTAGATAAATATATATTTTTCACAAGAGAAGCCTCAAATTGATCTATATAAATATAGGGTTTTGTCCTAGGAATATACCTAATAGGAAATAGGAAGATGAAATCATGTGTCCATTTTATGACTTGACAATAATCTCCAATATGATGCAATGATTCAATAAAATTCATAATTTAAATTAAAAATTTATTTAAATTTAGATAATTGCAATAATATTTAACATTTTACATTTCAATAGAGAAATTACTAGAGTATACATTTTTATTAGAAGATGTTTTATTAAATATTCAACCCCACTTGAAAACAAACCACTTGAAATACCCCCACCTCAAAACCCCTCCACTCCCTCAATCCACTTGAAATAGAGTTTGAATTGGATTTAAAACCTAATTTTTTTCATATATATTATCCTAGGGTGTTTATGGTGGCATGCCACAACATAACATAAGGGCACATGCCAATTTAATTTGATACACCTTATAGAATACAAAATAAATTAACTATAGATACATGGGTCAAACTCTAATTCATGTGAGAAAATTATAATAAATAAACTTAGAAAATTAGATTAGAATATTTTTATATTCAAATGATTCCTACCATTATAAAATTATCCATTATGTCATCACAAATTCAATACACAAGTATTCATAATCATTCCAACTACTTACAAGAGACCTAAAATAAAAAACATAAAAAAATATAATGGACAAGGGTATGTGAAAAATCATCATGGTAAAAATAGGTCCTTAAGTGGCAATAAAAAGACAAAAAATCAGAGTTAGACAACTTGACGTAAAAATTTGAATAAGTTATCTATATGATTTCAAAAAATTGTAAAAATATAATCTGTAGCAAATTGAATGTAGTTTCTAAACTACTAGACGTTTATTTAAAAAATAAATCTATTTGGTGAAAATTTGAAATTTCAATGCAGTAGTATTTAATTTTGAGGGTAAAAATATGAAGTAGGTGTTTGTCTGACCACAATAAAATGATAAAAAAAATTTATAAGCTTTTATATATAAGTAGAGGACTCATGTCCCGATGAGTGCATATTTTTTTATAATTTTTTTCCAAGTAAATAATTAATTATGAATTTTTTATTACAACTTTTAAAAAATATAAAAGCTCGTTTGTCTAGCCACCTTAACTTGGTAAAAAATTCATGAAATTCAATTTTTTTTTTAATCCTATAGTATGGGAATCATAGAATGTGACACATGTTTTGGATTCAAAAAATGTGATACCTTTCTAAAGTTATAGATTTTTTTCAATTAGCCTATCAATCAACGCTTTATTCATGATTCTAATAGAAAATGAATAATAATGATTTATTAAATTCAAAGTAAAGTATAATTTATATTGGTGGAAAGCTGAGAATCTCCTCTAAAAACCCTTTTTGTTTCATCAATTTTGGGTAAAAAAAAAGTTGTCAACCACATGGGCCATCGTATGGCTTACATATCGCCACTTTTTGGCCCATCATGATCCTGCACATACCCACAAGTAAATATGCATATAATTAGATTATAAATTTCTTATGTTCAATTTATGACTACTGTAGGAGTTCATTAGATAATATGTTGTCACATGTTAAATTCCCAAGTAGTCACAATCATGCCAAGTAGTTGCAAGGTCTACATAAATTAAATTAAACTTGCCTAAATTTTTAAAATGTATGTAGGAGATGAGTGAAGGGGCCTAAGAGGATGGCTTAAGGGGACATGCAATCACTTGCTAATTTTTTTAGGGCATGAGAAAAAATTAATTAACTATAATATTGACCATCTTGATTAAATATATAGAGCTATATACATAACTACAACATTATTGAAGATATAAATAAATAAACATGATCTTTTAGGGATCATTGAAACTAACACTAAGTTTTCTTCTACTCCAACCATCACTCTTCCAAAGACTTTTTTTATGATAAGGTTTGCACATTCTGTACATAAAAAGTACTTGAATTCAACGGAACAAATATATAATTGGAAATATCTACTCAATTTAAGGTTTTCAATGTATTTCAACCCCTAATTTGTGTCCAACCAAATTTAAAACACTTGTCATCAACATATATTATAAGTAACTAAAACAATCCAAAGTTCAAACAAGTTACTATAAGTTCTCTTCTTGAACATGTATGTACATGTACAAGTGAACTTGAAAATAATGGATATAATCTACCTCAAACATTCTAGTTCAACCCGCTCTTGAATAACATGCAATTTTTTTTATGGTCATCACTATCTAGTCTCCATTTTTTCGTCCACGTGCATGTGGAACTGCTTGAAGATGTAGGGCGGTAGCAATTATAAGGTGACTATATTGATATACCTTGTTATGAACTTGATAGTTCACAAAATGAATCCCATGTTCAACAACTTTGACTTTTTTGAGATATGTCCCTTGCACAACAACAAAACCTTCATGGTAAACATGAAACTGGGGTAATACATGTGCATGTGTACAACATTTTCGTGCTCAAAGTTTGTACAATATATATTTAATGTTTTTGAGGTAATGTACATATGTACACAATGTATATATATAATTTTAAATTCAAACTCACCTACGGGAAATAACATTCCATTGTTTTTTTCAGGTCGTGTTAGCTTATTCCTCTCATTTGTGCAACACAGTAAATAATAGCTAACACCTTCTATGTTTCTAGGCTCTACTATGACTGCAAAAACATCTCCTGTACACCAAATTTACACAATAAAATTCTAAAAAAATTAGAATTGTCTCTAGACTTTAAAGATCATTAAATTTATATAATATTTAAATTATTGAAAACTTACACATGTACCTTTTCTAACCAATTCTGAAATATGCTCATAATCAATTGAAATCAAATGAATGTCTTGAAATATTTCATCCTCATTTTCATTGTATGTGTCTGAAATGAATAGTGGCACCATATCCCATTTACTAGAATATATTCAAGTTCTCCATTGTTTCATGTATGAGAGTTTCCCGCAATGTACTCAGTGCAAAAACAAGAGTAATCCCTCATGTATAATGTCCATCCAAGGTGACTATCTGAACTCATAACACAATGCAAGGATCTTATTTTTTCTACCCTCTTGCATCCATGAATCGATATTCTATCCACATCTAGATACATGTACTTTCAATAAAATAATGTGAACTTGAACATGTGTGTATATATATATGTATTTAAATTTTAAATTTAAATAAATTTTATTTTTTTTAAATGTAATTTATACATACCCGATATCTCCCAAAACACTCTACGTGGAATGTTTCGATTTGTTCTTGAAGATGTGCCAAACTCATTTGATGCAAAGTATTTCTTGCACCATTCAACAACATCATTTGCATTGTATATACGATTTTATGGATAACTCATTTGATGCTTTCTTAAAGCACGTTTGATGCAAGCTCCTACGCCATCATGCTCACCCTTTCCATGCACACTCTCAAAGAAACTTCAAACATGTGGTATCTTGTAAATTTTATGATAGATAGAAAGTGCATAAAATGGCCATGATGATTTGAATTTTTTCGCACATCCATCTAACCATAGAAAATGCTTTTCAAATTTTATACCCCTGCTTCTCAAATTCTCAAAAAAAATTCTGTAAAACAATGTTGTACAAAAAGCATGTCATTCTCTTCATCATCACTAATATATAAAAGTGATATTATTTCTTGATGGCCTGTTGTTCATCTATACTCTCAAAACCATCCAATTCCAATTGTGCATGTCGATAACACACATGAACCATAATAGTGACCTGCTCTGAAAAGTAATATTTTGATTGAATCTCTTTTTGATGTATAAAAGAGTAATTTTCTGCAAAGTCAACTACTGATAGAACTATTCCAAGTGGGAAAGTATCTCTCAATGTTTGAAATTTATGTGCTTGCCACTTAGCATAAAAATAATGTTGTATACATATGGTTGTATCAATTTTTGAAAATCTTCCATAAATTTCCCAATTGGTATCTCCTCTTCTACATAGTTTAACCTTGTGGATTCTTTCCCAAAATTTGTTTGAAACTTTACATACTTGTATCTCTTGCAATTTACCTTCTTTCTTAGGTCAGCATTTTCATTTTTTGAAGGAAAGTTAGTTAGATTTCCAAATGTTTCACATATTCCTTTTATGCATTTTAGTTGAGGTCCATTTCATGATCACATAAAAGATCCTTTATGAACAAATTTACCTATTTTGGAGGTGCCTTTTGAAAACCATATCTTTCTTCTATCATATTTTGAAACACCTGATAGTAGAGATCAAATTCAATGTGATAAGGACAACAAAAAGTTTCAAAAAACTTGTTTATCTTCACATAATATGGCTTTAGCCTTTCAAACATTGTGTGCCCAATCTTTATTTGAGGATACATATTACAAAATTTAATATACATATCAAGTTGTGTTATGTCTAGCCAATTTTTAATATGTTCTTCATAAATACTAGGTCCAATCATGTGCCTCATAACATCTCTAGTATTTGATGACAGACAATTCTTATCATTCCAAAAACTTGAGATCAAGTTCCTAACAACATCTTCAATCCTGTCAAAATAGGGAGCTCTACACATAATTTCCCAATTTCCTTTAAAACTATCATCCAAAACCTCTCTTCTCATATTTTATTAGTGTGATTCTACTATAACCAAATTGAGTGGAAAGTGTTGACATTTTTCTTTTTCTTGATATTTCTTTTTTTAAAACAAATGTCAAAATCACCTTTCTTGCAATGACCTTATCCACTGATCGAGATCCTTTCCCAATGGAATCTAAATCTTTTTTAACATTTTCAACAATATCTTTTTGTAGTCTCATGTGTTTCCTCTTATTGGATGTTCAATGTACACCCAACAATTGTAATGACTCTTTCAGCTCATCACAAAGAAGTAAATGTGATAACAATTGGGGTTTTTCAACTGTTTCAAGATGATTGAAATGATCATGGATTATTATATTTGTAGATTTAGTCATTGACCTCTTGCTTGTATTCTTAGGCTGGTTGGCATAACATTTCAATTTCTCCATATCCATTTCAAGTAAATGATCTAAATTTCTATAAGAAATTTGTTTCCCCACCTTTTCAGCTACTTTTATATGCTCATCCATTGGTGTAGAAGGAAGTGATCCCGACCCCTCTCAAACATGAATTTTTTGAACTCGGGCCTCCTCCATATCTTCAAGGTCCATGTGTTCTTCAACTGATTCATTTTGTCCAATATCTATATTGGGCTCGACTTCTACTTGAGAACTTCCTTCTTGTTGATCCATTTGTACATGTCACAAAATATTGTGCAAAGAAAATGGGAGATGATATATAAGTGGAGTTGAACATATGAAATCAAATGAAATAAAAGATTATTGAACTTAAGAATTCCATGGCAAAAATGCATTTGAAAATACATGATAATCAATTATTAGGCTTTGAATGAATAATAGAGGATAACGATGATAAGTGGACACTTGAACTGTGGATTAATGGTGTGGATTATGTTAGGAAACTCTTGATGGTTAAGGTAGGTGGATGAAGGATGAAATATTACACATGGTTGGTATGGAGGAAGAGAAGTTTGACTTGGAGATGATGTGGATAGCTTGACTTGGAGGACATGTAGATTTTTTTGTTTTTGAAATGATATATATATATAAATATGCAAGGACTATATCAAGAGAGTAGTGGAACTTGTGCAAAGCTAAGGGTTCTATTTGATCAATGATGAATATGAAAAGGACTAAATTCATGAAATGTATGCAACTTGGATAGGTGATATGATCTCCATATATGCAAGGGGTTGTACATGCAAGAACTAGGTAAAATGATATATATGTATGCAAGGACTATGTGATGTGATCTATGTATACAAGACTAGTAATATGTAAGGACTGGGATGCAATGAAAAGGATATGATTCTAAGATGGGATATATTAAAATTGTATGATATGATGTGATAAGCTAAGAATGCAAGAGGTCAAATGCAACTCTAGGTTCAAATTTGGTTACGATGCAAGGCTTGACTTGTGTTATGATGGATAAACACAAGGGACCAACGATCAAGAGAGGGTATGTAGGCGATTTTGGACTCCAAAATGATTTCCCTAGACTCAAGGATAATGGTATGTTCCCTAACTCAAGTCCATGGTAAACCTTAAGTTCAATGTGGGTGATAGATAGAAAATGAGTTGATTTTGAGACCTATGAAGAGTAGTGGAACTCGTGCAAGATCTAAGGGTTCTATTTGATCAATGATGAATATGAAAAGGGCTAAATTCATGGAATGTATGCAACTTGGTTAGGTGATATGATCTCCATATATGCAAGGGGTTGTACATGCAAGAACTAGGTGAAATGATATATATGTATGCAAGGACTATGTGATGTGATCTATGTATGTAGGACTGGGATGCAATGTAAAGGATATGATTCTAAGATGGGATATATGAAAATGGTATGAGATTATGTGATAAGCTAAGAATGCAAGAGGTCAAATGTAACTCTAGGTCCAAAATTGGCTACGATGCAAGGCTTGACTTGTGTTATGATGGATAAACATAAGGGACTAATGATCAAGAGAGGATATGTAGGAGATGATGGGCTCCAAAATTATTTCCCTAGACTCAAGGATAATGGTATGTTCCATAACTCAAGTCCATGATAAACCTTAAGTTCAATGTGGGTGATAGATAGCAAATGGGTTGATTTTGAGACCTACGAAGAGTAGTGGAACTTGTGCAAGAGCAAAGGGTTCTATTTGATCAATGATGAATATGCAAAGGAATGAATTCATGGAATGTATGCAAATTGGTTAGGTGATATGATCTCCATATATGCAAGGGGTTGTACATGTAAGAACTAGGTGAAATGATATATATGTATGCAAGGACTATGTGATGTGATCTATGTATGCTGGACTAGGAATATGTAAGGACTGGGATGCAATGAAAAGGATATGATTCTAAGATGGGATATATGAAAATGGTATGATATGATGTGATAAGCTAAGAATACAAGAGGTAAAATTAAACTCTAGGTCCAAATTTGGCTACGATGCAAGGCTTGACTTGTGTTATGATGGATAAACACAAGGGACCAATGATCAAGAGAGGGTATGTAGGAGATCATGGACTCCAAAAGTGTTTTCCTAGACTCAAGGATAATGGTATGTTCCATAAATCAAGTCCATGATAAACCTTAATTTCAATGTGGGTGATAGATAGAAAATGGGTTGATTTAGAGACCTACGAAGAGTAGTGGAACTTATGCAAGAGCTAAGCGTTATATTCTATCAATGATGAATATGCAAAGGACTAAATTCATAGAATGTATGAACTTGGTTAGGTGATATGATATCCATATATGGAAGGGGTTGTACATGAAATAATTAGGTGAAATGATATATATGTATGCAAGGACTATGTGATGTGATCTGTGTATGCAAGAATAGGAATATCTAAGGACTGGGAGGCAATGAAAAGGATATGATTCTAAGATGGGATATATGAAAATGGTATGATATGATGTGATAAGATAAGAATGCAAGAGGTCAAATGAAACTCTAGGTCAAAATTTTGTTACGATGCAATGCTTGACTTGTGGTATGATGGATAAACACAAGGGACCAATGACTAAGAGGGGGTATTTATGAGATGATGGACTCTAAAGGATTTCCCTAGACGAGCAAGGATAATGGTATGTTTCCTAACTCAATTCCATGATAAACCTTAAGTGATGTGGGTGATAGATAGACAATGGGTTGATTTTGAGACCTAGGAAGAGTAGTGGCAGTGCAGGCTAATGGTTATATTTGATCAATGATGAATATGCAAAGGAATAAATTCATGAAACATGCAAAGGTTTGGTGATATGATCTTGATATGCAAGGGTTTGTACATGCAAGAACTAGGTGGAATGATATATATGTATGCAAGGACTATGTGGTATTTGATCTATGTATGCAAGACTAAGAATATGTAAGGAGTATGATGAAAGGGATATGTAATGCCCCGCCTTGCAACCCTAAAGAAAGTTGTAATTAACGACTTAAGTGAACCAATTTTTTTTTTATAAAGTGTAATAACATACACATTCACTTACTAATTAACAACAACCTCTAAGGATACAAGGTTAGGATTACTTAAACCCACACATACATCTTACATAAACCATAGCAATAAATACTTTATGAAATAAACATCATACATCATAAGAATACCACAAAACATAACAAGATGAACATCCAAGATACAATCTCATAAACATTAACTTAATCCAATAGTTACATCCCTCATTCCCAGAATGAGACAATAGTACAAAAGTATAACAATTACATAATCTCACCTCATAAACATAAGAGGGATAAAATAACTTATACAAATAGAAATATTACAATGCAAGAAAATACAATAGAACCGCGAGCTGTCCATCTGGATGTCTCGCCTCAATGAACTGAAGATCAAGGGGGACCCAACGGTTTTTGGTGCATGTTCCACCCAACCATGTGGTACCCGAAGGCCCACCCCCCATGCTAGGAGATAGTAACCACACAACATGGTCAAGATACTACTACCTCTAACCAAAGGTAGACTCATAATGACACAACCAAACAAAAGAACTAAACAAATACAACTCAGGTACAACAATAATATTACTGACATAGGTCACATTGCTTCCAGACATAGAATAGACCAATTATGTTCAGAGAACCAAACACATATACAAATACCAATCACCAAGGGAATCTCAAAAGCATACAACCTAAGAATCATAACCACTCCATCTCAAGGAGGAAACAAATATAAGAACTCACTCCAAACATTTTGGAGGCAACAAAACACAAAGTCCACTCCTTTTCAGGAGGTACAAAACATCCCCGTTCATGAAAACCGGGTAATAATTGAAAGACACCATACACTACACAAGGGAAGAACAACTGGTTGACATAAAGATTCGACAACCTTCATTCACTAAGTTCTTCAGGAAGACTTATAATTTAGGACTAACACTAAATCTCAAAACCCACAATGCAACTTGACGACATAGCAACAAAAGCATTCAAGTCATTAATCAAATCTAATATTTGGATTTCCTAAATCCATATTCATTCAATAGGTAATGCCAACAAGGTCAAAGACACACTTACAGGGTTAACTCAAATAATCATATCCCATATTTCTATTTCCATTATAGGAAATCTTAAACAATTTAAACTTACATCCCTTTACGAAATACAAAGAAACTAGAACATTTAAGGCAATCATGAGAAAATTACTATTTTTGGATATACTAAATCCATATCTCTTTCATATTCCATTCACAATAAATTAATTGCTCTAATTGAAATATAATAAATTAAAATAGCCATTTGCCTCATCAATATAAACAACTTCTTAATTTACCTTTAAATCAACACAAATCCATGCAAGTAAACTCTTTCCATTTCCTAACCAAATCTTACATCTCATTCAATTTTCTATTTAAAACATTCAATCTCTTTAATATCATAAAATATTGTTTATCTATCCATTTTCTCATATACACTAATCAAACCATTTTTAAATCTCTATTCAATAATATATTGCATGCTTCTTATTAAAATAAAATACGATAATGAATTTACACTTAATATATGTATATTTATGTTCCATATTATGTATACACCAATATATATATATTAATAACCTTTAATATTCCAATCACAACGATTAAAATTGCTCTATGGAAATAAATGAAACAAAACAAATATTTGCCTTTTCCAATATAATTAGTTCCTAAATTTACATCTAATACAACATAAACTATTGCAAATACTATATTCAAATTTTCTATCCAAAATCTATACCATGCATTCTAATTTTATCCTTTAAAATCCCTATTCTCAATAATATAAAACTTTTTCTCTTTCAACTTAATTGAAATAATTAAACAAGTATCTTCAATCTACAAATACAAGAAATACTAATTTAAACAATTTAAATCAATTTCAATGTTTACTTCTAAAACTAACATCAGTTCTCTATTAACTGGATTCCTTTCGTTTTCCAACTAACTAAAATGAATTAATTATTTAATATAAAATACCTTTTTTCTATTAAACTGAACTATGCATACTAATCAGTTCCAATAAAAATATTTCTTTCAGATACACAACTAACTCTTCTAATTTCTACAATTCATTACGTAATTCATTATATCGATAAAACTGAATTAAGAATTCATCTTTTCAGATAGGGGAGAAATTACACTAATATTTAATTCTCTAATTGCTCTTAACAAAATAAGTATTTTCAACTATAATTCAAAACATTTCGCTTTAAATTAAATAACCAATTGCCCTTGCAAATTAAATCATTATAAAATTAATCAAATTAACATTTGGTCTCTTCCATAACTTATTGTGTTAAAATAAGATCAATATTTGGACTATTACCCAATATCATATATATATTTTTCCAATTAAATCAAATTAATAATTGGACCTTTTACACATGAATTTAAATTTCACAATTAAATCTTAAATTATGCATTCTTTAAATCAGATATTTAACTCCTCCAATTAAACTTTAACATGCCATTTTAGAATAAACAATAATTTCCCCATACGTTTATAATTTTATTTCCACTAATCTAATATACAAATTTTATTTAAAATAATATAAATAAATATAATACTTTAATATTATAAATTATAATATAAAATATTATTAAATAATATTTTAATATTATAATAACAATACATAAAATATTAATATTTATAAATATCAATTTATTATTATTTTATTATTAGAGTAGCCATGGGAAAATAACTTAACAACAGTCTCGTGTTTCAAGCATAACTCAAAAACTACGATCTGGGTATTTGCAATTTTTTTACAAGGGTAAGAAAATTCCAAGATGCATAAACCCTTTAAATTTCCTGACAACCTAGTGTGCATAAGTGGAGTTATACGTGACGCAACCAGACCATTTTACCATGAAAAATATAACTACCCTACGGATTTTAAAATTCGATTTTTAATAATAAACAGAGGGTTTCATTTTCTAAAAACATTGCTCAATCTCTATGTTTGAATCCAAAACAAAAAAATCGATTTCCTCAAACAAATTAAATTCAACTGAGGTTTTCACAATTTTCACTCAAGAATTTTCACAAAACAAAAGCTACAAATTTATTTGATTCTTTTCTTCTAACAACAAATTTATTTTCTAAAACAGATTTAACAAACAAATCTTTAATCACTACTATTTTAAAAACAATCAAAAACAATAAAAACACAGAAGAAAACCTAGCTCAAGAAGCTATAGGAAAGATGAATTTCTGATGCAAGCCTCCTCTAAAGATTTCTTGTATTTCCTTCAATCCTCCAACGAATCCAATCCAAAACCCAACCAATGCAAACAATCTTTCCTCCAATCAATTCTACAATCAAAACTCTCTTCAAACCCTTCTTGGTGCAAACCTTCCAAAATTTCTTCTCTGCTGTAAAAATGCATTTTTTTCTAAAAACTTTTCTGCCCTAAAATTAAAACATGTATTCTTTATAAATCAAAAATACCTAATACAACCCTAATTCACATTACATGCAAATTAGATATTAATTTCAATTTCAATTTTTACAACCCTAATTCACATTGCATGCAAATTAGATATTAATTTCAATTTCAATTTCAATTTCAATTTTTGAAAGCCCACTTTCAATTTAAAATGCAATTTCAAATAATAAATTAATTTCCAAAGTTGAAACTCATTTCCCAAATAAACATTTAATTACAATTTCTAATTTAATTCCCACATGTGAAATTAAATTCCAAAATTAATTTTAATTCTTTTATTTCCTTTCATTTTCTTGCATACGTTTAATTAATTAATTTAATTATTTAATCACTAAATTCAACCCCCTTGGATTAAATTTAATTGATTAAATAAATTAAATATAATTAATTAATTTTAAATATAAACTTTTATCCACATTGCATTATTTAAATTAAACAATCATCAAGATGATTTAAATGCAATTATTCTAAATATCTATTTCCAAATCAAGAATCCTTCAGAATTAAATAACATTAAAGCAAGACCGACAATGACTTGACACACACAACTGATGACACACTAAGACTAGGGTGTAAACTTGACACATGTTACATAGCTACTATCTCTCGCTCAACTTAACCGTTGGATCGACACGCTCAAACCTGTGAACCCAGGTGGAGTCGATGTCATGTACCTGCAATCCTGCAACCAAATAAACAACATCATACAATATATCTAGCATATAATACACACCGTGAAGAAAGAATTACGGATTCGTAGGGCACTCGCAAGTGAGTGATGTGAACCCGTCTTCTTCACCAATACACTCATCGAAACTGACACTTCCATCATAATTCCAATAGTCTCATAATAACATCTCATGCTAACTCTACAACATCATTAATCCATAATGGATGTGAAACAATAATTAGATTAACACATCACACAATAATAGTTGTCGCTCAATAGTAGCGAACAAAACATTATAACAAAATGTATCTAGTATCAAAGTAACTGCAACCAAACATAACATAAAGCAAACCAAATAAGGAGCAAAACGGAGGGGTATTATAGGATATGAATATGCAAGGAATATATGGGATGGAAAGACTAAGTGGAATGCAAGGATTGAAAAATCAGAACTAAAGGATGATGGACCCAAGAAATCTAAGTGATACTTGGTCATGTTGTATGTTTTTGTTGTTTGATGTTTTGGGATTTTGCAAGGTTTAAGGTGTTTCCAGGTACTAGGTGTGATGTTTGATTGAGGTTTATTTTTAAACACACAAGCAAGACATAGCAAACAAAATGTTTGATTTTAACAATATAAGCACAAATCCTAAGGTTGGTCAAGACTATATTCACTGGATTCCATGTGGGTTTCCCCAACCACACTTATTCTTGGTGGGTGACTTAGAAGCTTGGCCACACTAGCTCACCCTTACATTGCACTCACTTCTCAGGTCAACCAAGCTTCGAGCCTTCATGAATCTCCCATGATAGAATCTTCACCTCTACTAAGAACTCAAAGAATGTGGATACCTTGGCAATGACCGTTTCTACACCAATGACTAGAAGGGATTTTGGCTTTCTAAAACAAGAGGGTTTTGGTGAATACTCAGGGACATGGCACCTCATGAGCATACAACAAGCCACTTAAGGATTTAACCACTCTACTAGGGGCTCTTATACCTTTAAAAGAAAAGGTCGGTACCTATTTTCGAATGGAACATGCACGACTAAGGCCTACATACCATGATGACTTGACAATTTAGACTCATCCTTTTATATACCGGCCCAAGTGAAAAACCGGTTGGAGTCGTTCCCTCTTGTGAGGTAGACCCCTCTAAGGTATTAAACACATACAAATATGATGGGTCTGGTTTCTGATCACCAAATTCACACAAGGTGAGATCATACTCCCTACCATCTCAAGCATAACAAATAGTGTTCATTCACCCCCTAATTAAATCTATATGATGTAAGACATATGTTCATTTTACAACACCAAAATTGAAATGTGTTCTAAGCTAAAAGATAGTTGATTTCAAAATCAAGTCTTCAATCAATTGTCCTACACCAAATTAGTTAGTAGTTCCAATATTTAGTCTTTGACAAGACATCCTAGACTAAAAATATGCAAGACGTCACTATATATATATCTAAAATTTGTCTGGACCTGTATTTATGTTCTTTTTGATTGAATATTTTATATAGATATTATAAACTCAAATGATGTTACAAAATCTTTCCAATGCATTTTTTTATATTTATATATTAAATTTTAAAGATTTCTACTAATGATGTTAAATTTTGAGGTGTTTGAGATTCAAAAGGACTCTTTGGTGCTTTTAAAATTTTGCTTAATCTCAAATTGGTTCATGTAGAATGTAATGAAATATTTGACTCCCAAAAAGAAGAATTGACATTTTATACATGGAGGGCTAGATAGTGCGTATATCATTGAATATGAATATAGATTAATATTATGACAAGAAGATAGCGAAAGAAAGAGATGTAGAAGAAGATGACATATTTAGATGGCTATATTCATTGAGGAAGTTACCTAAGGAAATATCATAATCACAAATTTTCATATTTCTTCTTGTAGATTCATATCTCTCCTGGAAATTCTTGTTGATCCATCTTCTCAATTTTGTTTTTTCATATATCTAAGGGATACACTTATTGCTATAGATTATATATATGTTTTATGTTGTACTCATCTTAGTTCTAGATGCACATAGGATAAGAGCGCAACCATATTAATATTTAATGTCTTTTTATTTGCTTATTTGTGGAGGTAAAACTACCAAATTAGGGATTTGACAATATTGGTAAGATAAGCAAAATTCACCCCTTTCCCTTTGTGGCACTAGCTACATGTATTCTTGGAAATCTCTTCATATGGAGATTTTGTGTCTTTTCCTATCTATCATAATTATATTATCTTAGAGATCAATTTAAATAAAATTATGACCATTTTATATCATTTAATTTATTTTAACAAATTATCATGTTATTCTACTAAAGTTTCTTGTTATTGGTTGTGTATTTTATGATTATTTTATAGACTTTGATTTTTTTGTATAAACTTGTATTTTTTTATGTACAACAAAAATCTATGTAGTCATCCTACCATCTAGGAAACATGATGTAATTTTATTATCATCTATTTTTCATATTCTAGATTCCTATTATGATGAGATATCTATTTCTCAACTCTCATTTTAGGTTTTTCTTTGTTTATAATTAAATCCCATTTCTTATATTTTGTTTAATAAAAACATATTACTTTTTATTTATAGGAAAAATAAGCTTGCATAGTTTATATAGGTGAAACCAATTTAGATAAGACCATTTACACTTGCTGATTTATCTATTTTGGATAGTATTTTTGTCATTAATCTTATCTAGGAATAAAGTTAGTTAAAACTTTCAATTTTTTAAAGGTAATCAAATTCAATACATTTTTCTTTTTACTATCAATATGTTTATTTTTTTATGAATTATTTCACTGTTATGAAGAATATTCTAATTCTATGTTAGATTAGGTGTTAGAAAATTTAGAAGATATTATTTTAGATACATAATTCTACATTATATGTTCCTTGCATATAAACGTATTTAGTTAATGTATGTTTTATGTGTATATTCATTGTACTTGTTGTTAAATCTATCCTAATCCAAAAATAGTTATTGTTAACTAATATAATTCTATTTATTATTGTAACTCAGATTTTTCGAAATTGTGGATGCTAAAGCTGCACAAGATTAAACATCAATTTTAATCTAAATAAAACAACAAAGAACGATAAGTAAGCATGATTAATCTAAACTAATAAAAACTAGAATGATCTCACCGAATATGCAAATACTTCCTCGATTTATCTCAATTGCCCTTCTCCATCTTGTTGTATTGTTATTCTTGCCCTCAGATATTTGTGTGTTTGAATGCAAGCATAACTTTGTCGAGTGTCTCAGCAAAATATCGAAGATTGTTTCTCTTCTCAAAAGTGTATGATTTCGGGAGAGAGGAATAATGATAATGATAGGCCATTTTATAGATTTTGTGTTTTCAAACGATCGGCTCAGACAAAAAGAGAGATCGACGAATGAGATTGATGAATGCCATGCAATGTGAGTTATGTCTCAGATAGAACTTGAGTTAGAACATGAGTCAGAAAAGACTAAAAATAGAACAAGATCTTAATCTTCAGTTAAGAATCTTCGAAAATCGAAGAAATAGACTTTGAATGTCAAAGAAAAAGTCAGAACTCGAAGATGAGGAATTTGAATGCTTAATTACATAAAAGATATTTAATTAATAAATGCATACATGCATATGAGTTAGAACTAGTTAATCGACTAGTTGTGATAAAGAGTCTTTCTGCAAAGATGATCAGCAATTAAATTTAGAGATAACTCAAGAACTAAAAATAAATCTTGAGTCAGAAGGTGAGTGAATGATTTAGATAACTGAATGATAGAGGAATGTGACATAAATAATTAAATATGAATTAAATGTTAATTTAATTCAACATTCAAACATACAAGATTTAATTAAATAAATAAAGATAATTTATTTAATTTGACTTTCGAAAAGGGTGGAATTGAATAATTAAATAATAAATATTTAATTATAGTTGACATATGATAAAAGAGGTAATTAAATAATAAATTATTTAATAAGTTAGCGACATAATTAAATAAATATGATTTATTTAATTAATCAAGTTGAATAAGGATTAATAATGACTTAATGAATTAATTAAAAAGGGGTATTTAATTAATAGAGGAAATATGTGTTAGAAAGGGTAATTAAATAATTAACATTATTTAATCATGACCATGGACTATAGAAAATTATGTCGAATGTGTACTCGCAGGCCTAGACCAATTTTTGATGTCTACAGTTTGCCCCTCTTTGATACAATGTTGGTATGACGTTGTGTCAAAGAAAATATGCCCCAGTCGTGCCCCTATAAGAAACAAGTTAGGTTATGCCCCAGTGAAAGGGAGAATGATGAGGAGGTAGTGGTATGGCCCCTCGAGAGGATAGGCGGGTTTGAAGAACATGAGTGTGCTCTTGAAATGGATAGATAATGGTGGTGAAGATGCAGAAAAGAAGAAATGTTAGCATGGATGATTTCAGAATGTTAGTAAGAAACAATTAAGTTTGATTGATTGAGAAAAAAATGATCTTCGATATATTACCAAATACGCTATACTTGCTTGTTATCATCATTGGGTGGGACATGACACAGATGGATAGTACACACTATGATATGAGATAGACCATAGTGTACAAAGTTATCCATCTATGAAAAATAGACAGTCGTAGACAAGGAGTGTCTTAACTCAGACTAAGGACAAGATGCCCCAGTCGTTTGGTCAAGATAAACCACAGACAACAGACAAATAAAAGATGGGTCATGAGACGTCATTGCTCCTCTAAATCCTTGATAGGACATCCTTGAGGAAATTAGTAACATGACTCAAAAACCAATGTTAAAAAGACAGCTGACAGACAGCAACCAAAGAAAAAGAATCCTGAGATGTCGTTGCTTCTCTAAATACTTCAAGGGACATCCTTGAGAAAGCTAGCAATAGGATCTTTGAACAAATCGATAAAAAAGATAAGACAAAATAAGATATAAAGTCATAAAGCCAAATAAAATTATTCACCAAAACTTGATCTTGTGGGATTGTTTGATGTTGATGTTTGACATAACGTAATGTGAGAGAATGACACATACCGCATAAGACGTTGAGTTTGGTTTTGACTTGGTGACTTCTGTATAAGGCATGACAAAGCCTGGTTTCAATAAGACACATGTCATATAAGATGTTGGAGTCTGATGACGTTGAAGTGACAAGCCACATGAGACTTATGACAATTTGATGACGTCTGTTGACAAGAAAGACATATCTTGCTAAGACATGGGTTGATCACTTTGACAATGTGTTTGATATTGACTTGATGACAATTTGAGATGTTTTACCTTGTTGATGCATGAATTTTTTTGATTCTTGGACTGATAAGAGTGTGTGTATGTAGACAGAGAATGACATGAGATGATGCCTTAAACTATGATATGCAACTTGTGTGATAGTGATTATGAATGAACCCTATTGGACTGACCTAGTGTGGTCTCAGGAGCTCATCAATTGATTAGCCTTGCCTACGTTGTACACGCAGAGACCTCATAGTTCGACATGACTAATGACTTTGTATATACAAAGCGTCATGATTTAAATGTGTGATAGATGACAAACCTAGACTGACAGACTTAATGCCTCGGGGGCACATCGATTGATGGCCTTGCCTACGTCCCGGTCGTAGAGGCAACGTAGTTCGACTATTTCTACGAGTAACTTAACATGATCGACTTGACATGATTGACTAGACATGATTGACATGACATGATGGACTAGACATGATTGACTTGACTCTGTTTTTGGGATTTTCTGACATTTTTTTGATTTTTTTTTTGGATTTTTGATGTTTTCTAATGTTTTTTTTTTTTGGATTTTTCAGGACATTTTCGATGGCATGATGCTATGTACAAAGTGTCAAGGCACAGAAAAAGGATTTTCCCCCAATCGGGAATAAGATTTGGAAGATGGAATGGATCATATGACGGAATGGACGTTTAGATGTCAATCGTTCCAAATGATGGATAGGACAACCATTTATTATGAGTGATGGTGAAAAAGTCTGATTAGAATGATGGTAGATGGAAGAGCGAGCTTGACTACACATGGCACCTGTTTGCCAGGTTTTCACCATGGTACTTATCCATAGCACCACCGAAGCGGTTTTCACTAGTGGACGGATTTATTTCTCTTTACTGTTTTGATTTTCTCAATTTTTTTTTTGGTGTTACAAAGACACCTGTTTGCCAGGTTTTCATGAAGGTAACCATTTTTTTGTATTTTTCTAGATTAAGACACGGATTCTCGGAGACTTAAGCATAGAACCTCTTTAGATGTAGACTATTGATAGGGGAAAAAAGTGGTTCTCCTTTAGGAGTAGAGAGTTGGTACGCTCCTGACCCAAAGGCTTCTATGACAATGTACAACCCCAACCAATTAGGTTCAAACTTTCCTGGTTTCTCGCATTCAGCTTGGTTCTTAGGATTCTCCATTACTACCAGGTCACCAATGTCAAAGTGTCTATTTAGAACCTTTCTATTGTAACTACGACGAAGACGATTCTGATATGCTTGTAAATTATCTAATGCTTTTTGTCTTCATTCATCTAGCAATTCTAGCTCTTGTAAACTAGAGACACGGTATTCTTCATCGTCGATATGACCCTTCAAGGATACCCATAGAGAAGGTATTTCGACCTCAATAGGTAAGATAGCTTCGAACCTGAATATGAGTGAATATGGAGTGGCACCAGTGGGAGTATGGATGCTTGTGTGATAAGCCCATAAGGCAGGATTAAGCTGTAGGTGCCAGTCATGACCAGCGTCATTGACAGTCTTCTTAAGGATTCTAACAATAGTCTTATTAGATGCCTTAGCTTGGCCATTACCTTGTGGGTAATATGGGGTGGAGAAATGGTGTTTGATGTGGAATTCTTCACATAAATGGCAAACTTCTTGGTTCTTGAATGGGTGGCCATTGTTTGTGATTATGGATTGAGGGTGTATCTTACCTATGAGGTTGAGTCCCCATTGGGCGAAGGGCCATGGTGAAGTAATTGGATGAAGCTCTTGCACTGGCGCTCTTATCAAGTCTCCATGTATTTGACATTGTCTACATTTCTTTACAAAGACGTATGAGTCTTTCTCCATCGTAGGCCAATAGTAACCCAGTCTCATAATCTTGTGGGCTAGAGTGGAACCACTCAAATGAGATCCGCATACACCCTCGTGTACTGCTCGCAAAGTTGTTTGTGCTTCCTCAGCATTGAGACATCTCATTAGGGCGTTATATAAGGTACATCTATACAGGGTTTCTCCGATAATGGTGTACTTGGCTGACTTTTGGATGAATGTTCGACGTTGGTTATTGGACAAATCTTGAGGTAGGGTTGGTCAGTGAGGTAATCGAATATGTCTTTATACCAAGGAGACGTAGGACCAGCAATGGTACACACTATCGCAGTATCAGGGACATCATAAGCGGGGATCAAAATTTGTTCAACTAGGAACTTGAACTTAGGCACATTACTTGGGATATCCAACAAAGAACCCACGGTTGCCATTGCATCTGCAGCTCTATTTTGGATATGTGGTATTTGTTGAAAATTTATATCATTGAAATACTGTTTGAAACTATTAGCCATCCTCTTGTAAGGTGAAAGCTTCTCATCCTTAGTCTCGTAATCATCATTCATTTATCAGATTACCAGTTGAGAGTCGCCAAAGATATGTAGGCTCTTAATGTTCCATTGAGCTGCCATTTTTAAACCTGTCACTAAGGCTTCGTATTCTGCTATATTATTTGTACAAGGAAATGCAATCCTGAATGATTTAGGAATGGTATCACCTTGAGGTGTGACAAATAAGATACCAGCCCCTGAACCATGATTTGTATGTGATCCATCAAAGTATAGTTTCCACTCAGTTTTAACCTCAAGGTTGAAGAGAAATTCATTTGAAAAATTTACTAGTAATGGATGATCTGCTTTTATAGGTGTGTCTACCAGTTGATCTGCAATGACCTGTCCTTTTATTGCCTTCCTTTCAACATACTGAATGTCATAATCACTAAGTATCATGACCCATTTAGCCAATCGGCCTGTTAAAGCTGCCTTACTTAGGAGGTATTTAAGTGGATCAATTTTTGCAATCAACATGGTTTGTCGATTGAGCATATAGTGCCTAAGTTTTTGGGTAGTAAAAACTACTACAAGACAAGCACCTTCTATGTTGCTGTAATTCAATTCATAGCCCACTAAGGTTCGACTAATATAATAAACCATTCTCTCGTGACCTTGATCATCTTGTTGTGTGAGAAGAGCCCCTAATGCTGACTGAGTTACTGAGATGTAAAGTATCAATGGTTTCCCCTTTGTAGATGGCATTAGGACTGGTGGAGTAAGCAAATAGTCCTTGATATGTTGGAAGGCCTCTTAACATTTAGGTGTCCACACAAATGGCACTCCTTTTTTGATTAAATGCTGAAATGAATGTATTTTATCTGCCAATTGTACTATGAAACACCTAATAGACTATAATCTCCCTTGTAGGGTTCTGAGTTGACCAATGCTGGTTGGAGGAGGCATTTCTATGATTGCTCTTACCTTTTCTGGATCTACTTCAATGCCTCTGTGAGAGATGATATACCCTAACAGCTTCCCTGATTTCACTCCAAAGACACTTCTTTGGATTGAGCCTCACATTGTAGTTTTCTAACCTCTAGAATATCTTGTCCAACACCTTCAAATGATCTTCCCTTTTTTTTGACTTGGCTATTATATCATCGACATAATCTTCCATGAATGTATGTCTAAAGTCATGAAAAATCATAGTCATTGCTCGTTGGTAAGTGGCTCTTGCATTCTTAAGGCCAAACGACATAACATTCCAACAATATGTGCCCCATGGACATGTGAAAGCCATCTTATGTTGATCTTCAGGTGCTATCTTTATCTGGTTATATCTAGAGAAACCATCCATAAGGGAGATCATCTCATACCCTATAGTAAGGTCTACAATCATGTCGATATTTGGCAACAGGAAGTCATCTTTAGGACATGCCTTGTTGATGTCTCTAAAGTCAGTGAAAATTCAAATACCCACAGTTGGCTTAGTCACTGGTACTAGATTTGATATCCAATCCGCATAGTCTATTGTCCTTATGAATCCCACGTCCAATAGTTTCTTAAGTTCTACCTTAACCAATAGAGAAATTTGCAGATGCATCTTCGTTAGTTTTTGTTTGACTAGTTTGATACCTGGATGGAGTGGTAAATGATGCAATATCAGGTCTGGATCCAACCCAGGCATGTCAGCATACGACCATGTGAAGTTTACTTGTCTCTTTTTGAAAAATTCTTTGAACTCATGTTGTTTTGTCTTTGATAAAGAAGCCACAAAATATACTATATGAGGATTCTCTTATGTTCCTATGTTGAATGCAACATCCTCTTCCACTAACATGGGTGACTTTTCTTGTGCAACGGGGAGAATATTTAAACCTCTATCCTTGGGTGCCTTAGAGAGGTTTTCGCCCTCAGATACGTCCTTTACTTTGTCTTTTTCTTGGTCCAAAGGTGCCTTTCAATTTTCACCTAGGGACTCATCATTTTTATTTTCATTTTCATTTTCATTTTTGTGACTAGAGGTGTAAATAGACTCCTCGAAATATGCTTTATCATCCAAGTCTATGGTAAAACCTGCCTTATGATCCCCTCTAGGTATACCTTCTCTAAGTCCCATGAACTCAGCAATTGCTTTGTCATTCTCGAATGTATCTATGATACGTGTACCTTGTTGATCCCAATCGATGAGTTTGGGATATACAAGGGGCATGTCATCATCGGAGTTTATAAGAGTAACTGCTGACAAGGTGAATATAGACTGGTTGACATGGTCACAAATGTTTTGGACTAACTCCTTCTTGTTTTTCTTCCTAGGGATAGGTATATTCTATTGTGGGACAATGGTGAGGGCAGATTCATCAGAAGATTGCTTGTCAAGTGCCCAAGATGCACAATCAAGGGTTTCCCAATAATAGTTATTTTGCCATTCTTGTTTAGACAAGTGTTTCTTAGGACAAGGACTAGACTATTTTGATACAGGTTTCACATTGAGGTCCAACTCTCCAAATAATGCGTCTATGTTCATGGTACTAGTAGATGAGAGAGACTCCCATTCACCATCACTTAAGTAAGGGGATTCATCATAGACTGGAGGTTTTTCATAAACTTGGGGTAGGTCACAAACTAGGGGAAGTGGTTGATGAGATGTCTCGATGTCTGGGTATTCATTCTCTTCCTCTTGAAACATTGATGAGGTACCAGGAAACCCAATTCTAAGAAGTTCACACCCTAGCCCTAGATACTTCGGTTGTGGGTAAATAGTAATTGGTTCTATCCTTCCATTTTGATATAGTCCTAACCCACTATGCCCATCATAGCCTTAATTTTGCATTATCTTAAATCCTTTTCCATATTGGTCCTTGGCTATTTGAATAGATGGGGAGGGGTATTCATGTTCTTGATACAACCAGGAATCAGCTTGATCTACAATCTCTTCACTTAACTCTCCCCATTTTGTCAATGTCATTGTAGGGGGAACATGAAATGTGACCATAGACTGTCTTCTATCCGCCATGGGTAGGCCATATGCCTTAGGTGGAATCAGTTCAGTAACACAGTATGATGCCTTTATATTATACTCACCACAACCCTTGTCTTGGATCTCAAGTTTTGGAGTGGATGATGGTGGTTTGAATGAAATGGACTTAGTGAGACATGATGGGTCAACGTATTGGGATAGAGTGGATGATGAAGCCTGTTGATTAACAAGAACTTGTTAGTGTGAAAGATCCCTTAGGTTTGTACAATACTAGAAAGGATCTGGATCACCATCAATGGTGATCTATGTGCCATTATAGGGGAATTTGAGACACTGGTGGTATGTTGAAGGTACCGCTTTCATTGCGTGTATCCAAGGTCTACCTAACAACAAGTTGTATGGAAGGGTGAGATCCAAGACTTGGAAGCTGGTGTTCATGATTGTTGGGCGAATTCGAATAGGGAGTGTGACAACTCCTTTGGACGATCTTTCCTCATCATCGTAAGCCTTGATGACTATACTCTTAGAGGTATCTACACAATCTTCCGAGAATCCTAATGCCTTAACCAGTTTAAGGGTACACAGGTTCAAACCTACTCCTCCATCTACCAAGACTCATCAGACTTTGTTTTGATGGACTAAGACTTCAAGATGTAAGGGGTCATTGTGATCTGACTTTTTAGTTGAGTAGTCTTGTTGTGAAAATGTAGCATGATGCGAGTTGGTCAAATATCCCACCATCTCTTTGAAACGATTGACATCTAAATCTGTAGGAATAGTTGTATTTTGTAGAGATTTGTCAAGAATGGACCGATGCTGAGGTGATAAGGTCAACAATTCCAAGATAGATATTTGAGCGGGGGTTTTACTCAATTGATCGAGAAGGTTGTACTTGAACTTGGAACTTTGCATAGATGGCTCAGAAGAAGGACCAGGAATAGTAATCTTAGTTCTGCGTGTGGTTATATTACATTCTAGATGCTTCTTGATGGAGAAAGTGTTGACATTCTCGTTTGCGGCTCGAAGGTGGTTTATGATCTTTCCTTTACCATAGTCATATTTGGTATTTTTATAGTTGGCCGATGGATTATTCTGGGGTCCCGAACTGGAGGCTTTTCCTTTTGTGCGGTCATGTAAGGGGTCCATGAAGACCTTATGATCACTATTCTTAGTGTTTTTCTGCCCACCAACCTCTATAGTTTTGTTTTCAACAAAGTCTTGTATGATGTTCTTTAATTGGCGACATTGTTGGAGGTTGTGTCCTTTCATTCGATGATAGTCACAGAAAGTGTCATCGACCCACCATGAAGGTTTGAATTGTCCAGGATCATACTCTCTTGGTTCCAATGGTTTGATAAGATTATGTTTGACCAATTCTTTGAGGACTACCTCAATTGGTTGCCCTAAAGGTGTAAATTATCGCGTTGGAAATCTCCTTTGTTGTGGTCTTTGTTGTGAGTTCTAGACATAGTTAGCCGTTTGATTAGGACTGTTTGTCATGTCTGCTTGTTGATTGTATCCTCTAAGTGTGATAACTGGTCTAGTATGTATGTGCTTAGCATCAACTATGTCGTCATTTGTGACATTCTTGTTCCTAGACCAAAATTTGTTTCTATCATTCAACACATTTTGTTGTTGGACAATCGGGCTCTTGCCTAGTACTTTGATTTTTCCTTTGTCAATAAGGCCTTTTTCAAGGATGATCCCCTTTTGTACCAAGTCAATGAATGAAGTGCAATAGTGTACCCGTCAGTCACCTCTCAGTTTGGGGTTGATGTTTTCGAGGAAAATAGTGACCTTTTGTTTTTTAGGTATTTCGACGGGACAACGGCTAGCTAGACTCCTCCATCTCTAGAAGAAAGTGATAAATGTCTCGCCATCTTCTTGTGTCGTGCGGCACAAGGTTGCTATGGTTACTTTGTTGTCTATGTTAAAGGAAAAATGTTCAACAAAATTTTCAGCCAATTCCACCCAGGATCGTATACCGTATGGCAATTTGGAAAACCATTCCAATGCTATCCCTATAAGGGTTCGTGGAAATAGGCGCATCAAGTAAGTGGGGTCATATGATATATCCATGCATGCCGTTGAAAGTTCTCTAATATGTTCTATAGGATTCTTTCTCCCATTATACTTAGGAAAATTTGGTATAATGTATCCATGGGGGAAAGGTGTCATATAGAGTGCTTTGTCAAATGGGCATGGACATAGGTCTTGTGCTGATATAGTTCGTTTGCCTGACATAGACATGTCGTCCATCTTTTGTTGTAGAGTCTGCATTTGGTTTTGAAGGATGTCGACTTGTGTCAAGGACATGGTGTTCATGTTATTTGGATCAATGTAGATGTTCTAATATGCCATGTTTTATGACGGGTTATGATTGGGCGAGGGGATATATCCTGTCAAAATATTCTGATTTGGGATAGGGATATTCCCTGTCTGAATTGTTTGATTCGGTATAGGAATGCTTCCTCTCTGAATTGTCTAGTTTGGAATAGGAATATTTCCGCCAACCTTGGTTCTCTTACCAATTGTATTGGTTCCAAAGGGGTTGGAGGAAGTTGCTCCCACAGTGAATTGTAAACCTTGTGTTATGTTAAAAGGAGTTGGGTTTACAATTGACGATGTTTGTGTTGGTATACCGTTTGGTATTGCTACGGTTATTTGAGGAATAGAAATAGTAGATGTCACAGTTTGTATTGGCTGAGTTGACTTAGTTGTCAAGGAATGGACATCAAATCCTGGAGGTAGAGTGGCACCTTCTACTAGCAATTTTTCTAAGTAGCATTGTGGATCGTTTAGCAAACACTCATCCATGAAGGCTACAAACTCAGGATGTTGAACTACTGCATCTACATCTTCTATGTAAATTTTCCCATTTGTGTCCCTAGTGACATGTTTTTCAAGTAAAGGCTTGTGTGGACATTTGCTTCCTGATGGTTGGTTTCTGAATGGATTGATGAACTCGTTGGGGTCTGTCATTGCTTTGTGTTTCTTTTTGGATCTTGTTTCGACCATGAAAATTTTTTCTCAAAATGGGTAATGCAAACTATGTCTAAAACTGATATGACCTATGTCTATGTTTTTGGATTTTTTTGACAATACGGATGTTGCTAAAAATCTAAGATGACGTATGATTGGACAGACAATATGCTAAACTCTAAGTTGACTAAATGGTTGCAAATTAGGATGATTAAGACTAAGACGTTTTACAATCTTCAGCTTTCGTCCTATAGAAAAATTGTCTTCAAAGCTTCGTCCTGCAAAAACTATGTTATTCCTTTAGACTTTATTTAGCTCCAAGTTTTTTTTGTCCACTTGATCCAATGTGTGCTTTGAAGTGTTTTTTTGTTTTTTTCTGCACATGCACAAACCGAACAAAGCCAAAACCCTAATAGCTAGTCAAGACAAATCTGATTTTTGAAAATATTTTTGATAGTAAAAATAAAACTATAGAGAATAGACCCATACTTAAATTTCAAGAGCTTTCCAAAAATGTAAATAAATCTAAAAGATTATCTATTTTGCACCTGAAATTATTTTTTTTTGAAAAAATCATAAAAAAATTATTAAAAATTTAAAATAGATCCAAAAAATCTGATGTTTTCACTGACGGTGCCTGACATAATTTCAAATCTGCATAAAAAATTTTGTGAATAGATCTACAACCGTTTGTGAGATTCAAGCAAATATTTGTGAAACCATAATTTTCAAAGATCTATTGTTTGAATAAAAAAAATTTATCCAAATTTAAAACCTAAAGAACAGACCCCTATTCAAATTTAAATCTCTTTCCAGAAATGTAAACATATCCAAAAAATTCAAAAAATTTCTCTCAAAATTTATATTTTATGAAAAATAACAAAAATAATTATAAAAAATTCAAAACATCGCCAAAAAATCTGATTTTTTCGTAAAAGCTCTTCATAATGTCGTCTACTTGAAAACAAATTTTCATGAAAAAATATGTAGTATTTCAAAAGTTATGGTCGAATATGTCAGGGTCACCAAATGTAACTCAGATTTTTCGGAATTGTGGATGCTAAAGCTGCACAAGATTAAACATCAATTCTAATCTAAATAAAACAACAAAGAATGATAAGTAAGCATGATTAATCTAAACTAATAAAAACTAGAATGATCTCACCGAATATGCAAATACTTCCTCGATTTATCTCAATTGCCCTTCTCCATTAAATATGAATTAAATGTTAATTAAATGTTAATTAAATGTTAATTTAATTCAACATTCAAACATATAAGATTTAATTAAATAAATAAAGATAATTTATTTAATTTGACTTTCGAAAAGGGTGGAATTGAATAATTAAATAATAAATATTTAATTATAGTTGAAAAGCGTGTTAAATGAATAATTAAATAAAGATATTTAATTATAGTTGACATATGATAAAAGGGGTAATTAAATAATAAATTATTTAATTGAAAGATGATTTAATAAGTTAGCGACATAATTAAATAAATATGATTTATTTAATTAATCAAGTTGAATAAAGATTAATAATGACTTAATGAATTAATTAAAAAGGGGTATTTAATTAATAGAGGAAATATGTGTTAGAAAGGGTAATTAAATAATTAACATTATTTAATATCACCATGGACTATAGAAAATTATGTCGAATGTGTACTCGTAGGCCTAGACCAATTTTTGGTGTCTACAATTATAATACTTATAATACCAATTTTTGTGTGTTTGTGGGATGTTTGAGCTATACTTATTATTTATGAAGAAAGAGAGTAATTGAGAGGAAATTGATGATGTGCATTTGAGTTTTCATTTTCATAAAATTCAAATGAGGAACCTTCAATTTTCTTATATATCAATTATTTGATGCATTTTTCCTTGTTGCTAGATAAAACATATGATAAACCCACTATTGTAAATAAGTAAATTTACTCATATTTGACAAAAAAGAGAAGAAATAAACACGTACCTTATTTCCTTTTATGATAATCTATCAAGTTTTTTTTGCGTCTATATTCTTCTTTATCTATTGAAAAAATTTGTTGAGCCTTGTTTCTTCTTTTTTCTTTTTGTCCCATTTTCTTCACAAAAAATTCTCCTCCAAAATGGAAAAAATCTGTCACAAAACAATTGAAAAAACTTACAACAATAAAAAATAATTAAAAAAATTGCAACAATAACAAATAAAATATATAACATTCTCAAAAAATTCATCATTTTTCACCTTTGAATTGAATTTTTCAACCAACACGCTTGGAAGCACGAGGGTCCCCTGAAAATCGCCATTCACATAGACCGAACTCGAAAAAATGAAAAAAAAAACCCAGGAAAAGTTGTTTAACTTTTGTATGTCTACTGAGGGGGTTCGATCGAACCTATTTTAGGGGGGTTCGATCGAACCACCCAACCCTAATTCCACAGATTATTTAAAAGTGGTTTAATTGAACCCATGTTCAGTTGAACATGGGTTCAACCAAACATATTTTTTTGGTTCGACTGAACCCCCTTCTTTCCCCATCTCCTCAAAAATTTGTAAATTTTTGAAAAATATTGTCTGTCAAAGCTCAATTTGAGGATGAAAATGTAGAGAACTTCAGAAACCCAACTAGATAATGATAGTCCTTAGAATGAGCTATCCATCAAATATAATTTCAATATGGTTTTCTTTTATTATGTATTTTATTTTTTAGTTTTATTATACATAAGTTTTTCACTGAAAATCAAACTCTTTGTTCTGCACATGTAGAAAAGTAGCATATTATCAAAATAAAATTTTAAAAAATACGTTCAGGCTGGGTATTGATGTCCTTGATCCATTAAAAAAAATAAAAATAAAATTCAATTCATACAGAAAAAGTTGTGTTGTATACAGTCCGCCTATGTTTGAATTACAATTGGTTTGACTTTGAAACTTGATTAAGGAAAAAATATTCAATAAAAAACTATGAGACCAAATGAATTTTCTAGATATTGTAGTTAAAAATCTAAATTCGAAAAAAATAGAATATTATCCTTTGTACAAAAAAAGGTATGTTGTATACGGTGAGTATCACTTTTTAAAAATGTTGTTTTCTAAAAAAACCAGTTTTCGTGGGAGATGGAAAAAAAAGTGCAATCTGATTCCAAAAATTTTGAAAAATATATTTTTAAAATCGATAGAAAAATGTGATGAGATTCTAGTTTGCATCATCTTCAAATTCTTCAGGGTTTAGCCACTATAGGTGCCTGAATATCAAGATTTAGTTAAAAATAATAATTGTCGTGTCCAGTTTGGCCAAAAATTGTAAACCACTATTGTGGGATCACCCCACTCTTCCGTCATCAACTAGCCAAAATAACCTACACACTTTTGAATCAAGTGTCCCTCCTCATGACAATACATAACTACACCAATCAACAATAGAATATGCATCACTAAATTTTGCACCACCTTTAATCTTCATTTGTTTCCTAACCAAATATTTCTTCACAAACGCACTTGCTCCATCATAATTGCCTTTTCCATGCCCAGCTTCAAGAAACTTCAAATATAATGTACACCCTTCTATACATGCATTCTTATCAACCAATAAAATATATCATGTGTTATTGAATTATCCTATGCATTTATCTAACCAAATGAGAGGTTGACCCATTGCAATATCGTTTTCCTGCAAAAACTCAAAAACAATTTCAAAAAATGTTGCACAAACTTTTATGAATGAGATCTATCATCACTCATGTAAAAATGGTACTCCTTGATTATATTCTTTTCCTCCTCTATACTATCAAGGGTATGTCTATATGTGATGTGGAAAACAATATAAATTTGAATAGAATTGTAATATTGAGATTGTACCTCATTTTGTGGTTACAATGTATATTTATTTTGCAAAATCAACCATAGGTATAATACTTCCAAATGTGAAAGAGTCCTTACACATCCTGAATTAGTGATCTAACCACTAAAACTTGTGTCTATTCCTTGCATATTTATAGAAAATATTTTTCATAAAATTAGAAATTACCTCAACAATACTTACATCTCTTGTAACCAACTCACATGTATAAGCTTCACCTCCACTCTTCTATCTATAATTCGTTGTTTCAAAAATTTCCTTTTCTCAATAATTTTGTTAGAAAAATTATGTTTGTTTCCCTCATGAAAACATGATACAAACTCTAATAAAACACCACATTGTAAACTCTTCTCATATAAACAATCATTTCTATATAAAAATCAACCATCACCTCTAACACATAAAAATAAATCTAACAAGTGCGTAAATGACTTCAGAAGTTGCATTGCATCACACTCCTACAATATTTCATTAGTATGCATAGTATAATGAATATATCATAATAGTTCATGGTACATTAAAAACTCTACATGGTATTTACAACATGTATTATGAATATTAAGAGGTACATAATAAAATGGATTAGAAGACTCAAAATCCATTTGTGATATTTTAAAATTTGGATGTGGTTCACAATATTATTTGGCTACATTCCAAGAGATACTTAGGATGAAGTGTGTAGTCTCGATTGCTAGTTTTTAACTTTGAAAAATCCTTTGTATTGGGTAATAATCCAGATTGAGAGTGCCAAAATTGTTGAATTTTATCCTTTATGTTATCCAGTAGCTTCCTATCAATACATGGAAGCCTTCCACTAGAATCTTGTGTATCATTTTGAAGAGGACTATCGAGTCTTCCTCTTCTAGAGACTGCTCTAGAAAATGTTGTATGATTTAGGTTTAAATTAACACAATTTTTCTTCAATAAATTAGCCTTTCTCAAATATTTTCTTACCAATGAGGCTGTCATTACTCTATGAGTGGCTCTCTTATATTTTTCCTTACTAGTCATGTTTCAATAGAATTTAAAAAATTACAAATATTTTTGACAATAATATTATTTTTTTCAACTTGTTGGTTACACAAATCTTCATTTTTTTAATAATGGTCTCATTTTGTAAGACATTAGCTATTGTAAAAAAAATAAAAATTGTTGAATTAATGTCTTATTGGATTTAAGTATTGATTGAACATTTGGGTAGCCCATAAATGAACCATTTGTGATGACCTTTTTCCATCAAGTTTATCTATTATGTTCTCATATATTTCAATTAACCATTTTGTGGTTCTTGAATGTTGATAATTTTCATTGGATTCATTACAAAGAAATGGATTTAGGATTTCATTTTATTCTTCACAAAGATCCGCTCTTCTTATGTAATTTGGAGATACATTAAAATTTATTATTTCTTGTGTCTTATCGATTTCATCAATGCTATGAATGGGTGGATTATGGAGTATGATTTAAACTTCATGGGTTGTATATCCATATTGGTCAAGAAAATTTTCACATATTTCATGTTCAACATTAATATTTTCAATTTCACTCTCAACATTAACAATTTCATGTTCAACCTTTTTTTCTCAATTTCATGTTCAAAATAGCTTTCAATTTCAATTGAGTGTTCAAAATTTTGATTTTAAGTTTCATGCTCAACATTTACAATTTCATGTTCAACATTTTGTTTCTAAATTTCATGTTATAAAGTTTCAAGTTTAATTTCTTGTTCAATAGTTTCAAATTTAATATCATGGTCACTTTCAATTTCATTTCAAGGTAAAGAGGAGCCTTCTCCTTGAAGATAATTTGACATACCTCTTATTTCCACCCTCTTCCTTGCTCTATATTTCTCTCTACTTGCCTTAATTTCCTCTACTTTGAATTTCCTCTTCCTTTTCAATTTATGACTACTATTGCTTCCCATTATCCCAACTCAAAATAGTACCTTGATTATTGAAATGATATTTTTTTGTGAAAAGAGTGCTCAAAAAGTGAACTTTTTTCTCTAATGCACAAAAACCACAATATTCTCAAGAGAGTAGAGAATGTGGGGACCGTTGGAAAAATCAAAATGGACTTTTGGATTTTTTTCCACTCAAAGAAAATGGATATCCATTTTTATTTAAAAAATGGATGTCCATTTTTATTTAAAAAATGGATGTCCATTTTTCTTTAAAAAATGGACATTCATTTTGTGAAGCTTGTTTTTGCATAAGTAAAAACAAACTAAATGAAATAGACACCCATGTTTCACATAACTGATACCTATTATGTTTAACATAAAACATACCTGGCATGTCTATTTAACTGAATAAAAAATGGTGGTGGTGACCTCCCTTTAGGGCTTTTAGGGTTTTGGACCTAAAAGGAAAGAGGTCAATTTTCTTCTTTGGAATGGTTCACTCAAGAATAAAACCTTGATATTTCAATGCAAATGAGATTGAACTCTTGCAAAGGTATTGTTCTAGTGGGATTGAAAGATAACAAATGAGGGGTTCACCACTAAGTGTAAACTTGGAAAAGAAGATCTTTGAAAACATAGTGTAGTATGCAAAATGAACTAGAAATGCAAGTAAGGTGTAATAGAAAATTATAAAACTGGAAATGTGCACCTAGAAAACTGAAGAAGGAATAATGGAGATCTGCAATCTTAGAAAATCAACTTTTGAAGCTAAATAGGACTCATATTCCAAGCTGGGTGAATCAGTCAAACTACGGGTAAACTGTGTCGAAACAGGTTTCAAACAAATGGGTACTTAGATATGTAAAAATATCTGATGGATAGGTACAGTTGGACTCATTCACCAATAGCGGTGAATCAATCAACTTTTGGATTTCTAGAAATTCAAAACTAGATTCTATAGCTCTCAGTCTTCTTTCCATTCCTGATTTAGATATGGGTTTGAAACTGCAAAAATTCAACCTATAGACCTTCTCCAAGCTTCTCCAAGGCTTGTTTACAACTTTGAATTGCTTTGACAACTTGATGACAATATTTCCAATCTTGATCCTTGATAAATCTACAACCTAGACTTTCAAATCACATGCAAATAGAAGAAAAAATGGTTGTGGGGTTAGAGAATAGGGGTTTTCCTTGGTCAAACCCATTGTTGGTAATTAAACCTTGAAATAAAGAAAATGTAAAGGGAGAATGATGAGTAAACAAAATGTAATGTTGCAACTCACCAAACCCTAGTAATAAAGTGCTGCAAATATGCTTGAAATGGTTGCAATGGATGTGGTCTAATTATTGTTTGATGTTGATAGATCTTAAATGTAGCACTTGCTTGAATCATGAACTCTACATCAAAATTGTCAGCATAATAAAAAACATGAAGAATGTGATCTTTGACATGATGATTTATGCTTGAACAATGCTCTTGAATACTTGATAATCTACCCTTAAAATCCTTGAATGCTCTTGCTTAAATGCTCTTGAGAACTCATTTTCTATAAGGATTCTCTCACAAAAGTCTTAGAGATGTTAGGATGAAATTGAGTGAAAGAACTTTGTATTTATACCCAATTATGAAAGAATTCTTGAAATTACAACACTACAAGCTAACATTGGATATTGGAGAATAAAATCCCACTGAAGATTTAAATTAAATTTGATTTTGAGTTAAAAGGGACTTATTCACCACCCTAGGTGAATGGGTCCCAACAAAGGGGACTCATTCGCCTAGAATGGCGAATGAGTCCCACCTTAGGAATTTGAGGTGGGTTTTTGAGATTTTGATGTTTTAAATGCCCTTCTTCGGGATTATCCTAAAAAAAAAACATAAATAAGGCTTGTGGATGCAAAATGGGGCCAATTAAAGCATAAGAAAGCCAAATTATTAATGACAAGCCTAGAGGAATGTGAAAGTGTGTTACAAAACTTTACAACACACTAAATAAGGCAAGGTTTAGATAAATCATGATTGAAATTATGTTTGTTATGCTTAGTTAATTGATAAAATCCTAAAAGAGTGTTAAAGTGTGTTACAACACTTTACAAAACCTTTGCAACATACCATTAAAATAAATATGTTCACAAGGGCCCAAGACCTAATGTGAATGTGTTATCCACATTATAACACTAAATCAAGGAAATATTAAGCCAAAATATGCAAGGAGGACCCAAACAAGTATGAAAAATCATGACCCTTTTTTCAACGCTACATCTATATTTAGAATATTTTTGGAGAGAAAAATGGTTACCCGTATTGAACAAAACAAATATCTATTATGTAGAAAAATGGATATCTATAATATATTAGGTATTATATTATATATTATAACTTATATATTATATTATATACTATGTATTATATTATATACTATGTATTATATTATATACTATGTATTATATTATATATTATATATTACATATATTTAATAATATATATATATATTATATTTTTTGTATTAATTATACTTAACAAAAAGGGGGGATCATAATGATCCATCATTACAGCTTGTTTACATTGATATCATCCTTCACTAGGAATGATCTATTCTATTTTTCTATCCTATAAGGGTTTTACAATCCTTTATCTTTGATTTTTAATACAAGTAAGGTAATGAAATTGTGCTCCTTTCTTTTCTACAAGTATATTTTTAGTTTCTAAGGTATCAATTGTAATAAGTACACTTAAAATTGTTATTACAAAAATTAGTCATTGTATTATATGCATTCCATGTATCCATAAAAAAATAGATTTAATGTAACTAAGAATTTAGTACCTCTTTTTTTGGTTGCATTGTTGGTTGGCTTTGATGGTATATTGATAAGACCTCCCATGTTAGGCTTGATTTTTCCTTTGTAGTAGAGCCACTGGTTCAAAAATGCCACCTCTTTCTTGTTTATCTCTACTTTTCCACTCTCCATCAACTTCCTGAACTTTTCTTTGGCCACTTGAACTATTATAGAAACCTACATGTATACATAAAGTAAAGTGAGCCTTTTGTAAGAATTAGTAAGATCCCTCCTATAGCCTTGGTATTTCTCACTATTCCTAGCTTTTCATATGTGGCATAATATTTTAGAAGAGAGGATTAGCCAAAATAGATTATTTATTTTTCCAAGACCTTGTAAATTCTACCCATTATTATTTCCTTTCTCCTTTTCTCATTCATGTCCCCGATGTGCTATGTCTATTTGAAATATTTTCCATACTTATTTAGCAAAAAATAGTCAGTATATATTATATATTAAATATATTATATATTGTATGATTATATTTAAATTAATATTAATATATTTTAACTTATGTATTATATATTACATTTATTAATATTGGCTGACTGTAGGATTATGGGGTCCAAAAAGTTGTGATATGACCAAAAATGGCAGATGACTTTTTTCTAGTCTAAATTTGATGAAACAAAAATGCTTTATTGAGAAAATTGTCACCTTAAGAAAAATATAAGATATGCCTTATTTGGAATTGAATAAAATATTATTATTTATTTTATACATACATTCTGACTAAAGTCCTAATTGATAGGCTAATTGAAAAAAATCTATAATTCTTAAATGATTTCACATTTTTTGAATCTGAAAGATGTAGCACATTGTATTCTTCCCATACTATAGGATAAAAGACACAAAAGTGAATATCATAAATATTAGACCAAGTTATAGTGGTAAGAAAAAATAGTTTTAATAGTTTTATAATGTTTTAATAAAAAGATCATAAATAATTATTTACTTGAAATATAATTACAAAATAAAATGTGGCATATCCGAGCTTGTGTCTTCTACTTTTATTTAAAATTTCAAATAAAAATATTACTTTTTTCTTGTACTTAGGTTGGTCAGACACACACCATCTTCTTTTTTCCCTACAAATTGAGTACTACTACATTGAAATTTAATTTTTTTACCAAATAGATTCATTTTTTTCTAAAAAAGGAATAGTGTCTTAGAAACTAAATTCAGTTTTATACAAATTTTGTTGTTACATAATTTTCAACTTATATTAATAACTTATTCAAATTTTTATGTCAAGTTGACAAAGTCTATTTTTCTGAATTTGCATTGTCATTTAAGGGCCTTGTTTGGACCCCTATGATCTTGCAGTGACCTTATTAATATAAAATTTTATATTGTATTATTATTAAAAAATCTATATAGAGAAATTAAGATAGGGGGAGAGAGGTAGAGAGAGTTAGGGAGGATGGGAGGGGTACTTGGAGAAAGGTTGTGTGTGTGTGAGGGAGATAGGGAGTGGTAGGATGGGATGGATAGAGGAAGAGAGGTTATATGTGCATGTGAGGGAGAGAGGGAGGGATAGGTGGAGGGAGAGAAAGAGGGAAGGATGGAGATAGGGAGTGGTAGGGTTGGAGGGATAGGTGTGAAGAGAGTTATGGATAAAGGGGGGTAGGTGGAGAGAGGTTATGTGTATTTGAGGGAGATGTGGAGTGGTATGTGGAAGGAGAGAAAGAGGGGAGGAGGGATATAGGGAGTGATAGGGCAGGATGGATAGGTATAGAGAGTTATGGAGGGAGGAAGGAGGGAGATAGAGGGAGGTTGTATAGGAGGGATAGGTATAGAGGGAATTGGGGAGGAAGGGATGGGTTGGTGGAAAATGGTAGGGTAGGAGAGGTAGGTATAGAGAGAGTTAGAGAGAGAGGGAGGGGTAGGTGGAGGATCTTGTGTGTGTGTGAGGGAGAGGAGGGATAGTTGGAGGGAGAGAAAGAGGGAAGGTATTAGATTGGGATTGTAGCAACCTCAATGTTTTATGTAGTAAAATTTCTAAAGTTTTCACATTAATTGAATGTTCCATGATGCCATAAAATAGAAATAATTTTTTTTTCTTCCATAATGTAAATTACATGAACATTTGAAATAACAATATTTCTAAACTTCTATTTCATTTCATTGTAATCTCACAAATATTTTCATAACATATATTTCATATTGAATAAAATCAAGTTTATCATTCATGATTACATCCTTCCATATAAATGGGAACATGATACATACATAGATCTTTTGAGCTTCATCTAGCAATAGATATACAAACTGGTTCTAATGTTACCACAATGGTGCATACTCTCTAGATGTCCCCGCTCCCTAGTGCATACACTCTAGTTGTTCCCAATGCTAGCACAAACATCCACAAACCTTGGCCACCAACTGATGATGAGAAGCATCACTCAAGTTATTTTCTACCAACCATAAACTCAAATGTGGTCCCCCACACATCTATCAAATATGAAAATATGTCCCTACCCTTTGATGAAATGATTGGTTGGTAAACCTCTTAATAATTGACTATCTGAGCTTAGTGTTGTTTCCTACAAATAAGAACCTGATTATATGGTTATCTCCCCTACGAGTATGAAAATCCTGAACTAGAATGCATAAAGGAACATAGTGAACTGAAATTGTAACCACTGTCAACTTACATTGCTTTGGCCAAAGTATTCTCACCTAGTTCTTTGAGTAACAATCTTCCTATTCACATACATTGCTATAGCTCAGTTTGTATTATGACCATTCATATACTATGCTCAAGTAATTTATTTCCATAGGTAATCCCTAACCTCAAAAATAACCTATTCCTCTTTTTCCCCAAAATATAATGGTATCTCTATCAATAAAGCCTAAACATAAGTTACCCCCTTCAATGGATTTTTCAATCCCAGGTATAAAATATGATATTTTCTAGTCCATTAACTTTCATAAACAATCTATTCACTTTAAAAGAAAACCTAGTATCAATTATAACTTTATAAGCTAAAGTTTAGCTACATAAGCTTCATCTAACCATAGATTAAATATTCAGAAATAACTGAATACATTCAATATTATATCACATAAATAAGTGGTTCTTTATCACAATTATAGCCACATCAATGAATGACCTAAATCAAATAATAATCATATCAATAGATGATTCCATTTGATAGTGTAATGTCCTTATTAAAAGTAGTTATTCAAAAGAGTGGAATCTTGTCAATAATATGAATTCATTTCAAGAGTGTAAATCAACTAATCAAGTAGCAACTATAACTCAATAGGTAATCCCACATATTTCTTAAAACCTATAGTATCTCATAAACTCAAGTGATCTACTTAATCAAATAGGTGATTCTCAACCATAGTATGCCCTAATCCAAGGATAAAGACATCAACCAATGACTAGTCTTATCACATAGGTTAATCTAACCCTATATGTTCCAATCAAGACCAAATGAACAACCCAACCAAGTAGGTTATTTTCAACCTATAAGTTCCAATGGGTAGTTAAGTACATTTCCCAACCCAGTAGGTAATTCCTAACCTTAGGTTTCACAAAATAAATTTCTCAACTCAATAGGTTATTCCAAACCTAGGTTCCATTTGAGAGTGATGTATGATCAAGTGATCATTCAAGTAATGATAATTGATGTGGTTTACGTAATTCCAAATCATATATTTCATACCTTCAATTTTGTAATGCTAACCCTATAATTCCTAAGGTTCCCTAACATAATAAGCTACAATGTCAAGTCACTTCATGACGTTGAGACATTTCACAATATACAAGTAGTATTATTACCTATGTATACAAATAACATCATTATCTAAATCCCCGTATAGGGTATATAGGAGTATTAAGGAACTTCCTTAAGTTAATCATGTTTCATAATTCCTAGTATAATTATACTAATGATAAACAATCCCTCCTATTATGGGGAAAATATAAAGTCTTTCATAGAAAGCACAAAATAGCTCCTAATCCTTTTCAAAGCAAATGCTATGATTTCCTAATGCATGTATTCTCAAGTAAATCCAAATCAAAGAAATCAAACTCATTCTTTCATAACAAAAGATAAATAAAAGAAGATTAGATCCTCATGTGTGTAATTACGCTTGATCCAATTGACTAACTTGGTTTTTATCCTTCCAATGGCAGCTTGCTAGCTTCACGTTAACTACTCCAACAAATTCTTCACTATAACCTCTTTCTCTAGGATCACAAGATAACTCTATGCTCTCACAATATAACTCTAAAAGTTCACAAATTATAGTCTCTTAGAATATTCAACAAAATAAAACTATAGAATTGTGTGTCCCAAATGAGAGAGCTAGCCCATCTATCTATATAGGATATTGAGACTTTGATGCCTAAAGAAAATTTATTCTAGTTAACACCACTAAAGCATGCAGATGGACTCACCTCTCACAAAAAAAAGGTAGCAAAAAATAAGTGAAAACTCAGCTTGGTATTCTATGGATCAACCCCTTTTTCTTGACAGCAACTCAAGACTAATTCAAATATTCACATTCCTAAAATATGAGAATTGAATCGCAAAAAAGATAGACTTTTACATAAATAGATTCTTCATAAATCGAAACCATGTAACATCCATCTTTTGTATTCTTTAGCCATGGTTTATCTCAATGAAATAGTCCCTATTTATAGGAAACACATACTCTAAGTTGACTTTTTCATAGTCTATTATTTTGATAGAGAAAATATGAGTCAACTCCTCTATAATAGCATTCAATATTGGGCTTTGACCAAGCATGTTACTTGCTGTTTATTCTCTTTTATCGTGCATTTAAACCACTTGCACATCAAACATGTTATTTAATATTTCCATCACTTTTATATTTTGGATAAATGTGTTCAAAGGTAGAAGTAATACCAATAGTGATGCATTTTAAATGGTATCTACCATGGATTTTTACTCCATATCAGCCTTTATCATTTTCACATTAGTTGCATAGATTGGCATTTAATACTCTGCATAACATATATAAAAATCAACCTTTATCATTATAACTATGCGTTGGACAAGACTTTGTCTGGTATTCCCATACGTGTCAATCACTTACTATGCATTTCCTTTGTTATGATTTACTGCATCTTATAAGACTTACATGTTGGTTTATCTTTCCATATGATGTGCCTAATTCATTTATAGGTTACAAACTACTTATGTTCCCTCATGACTTCTATATTTAGCACTTGAAATTTTTTAAAATTATAAAATTATTTTGGCTTCTAAACAAGCATATTCTTATATGGAATGCACTCCACATAAGTGATTTTCCTTATCTTACAATATCCATTCATATATATATATATATACTCACAAATACAAATCCATAATATTACATACATATATATATGCTTATACATATTTGTTATTACACAATGTGATGTTACCATAACCACATATAAATATATATCCCAAGGTATAACTTATATCATTACACATATGTATGTATTTATTATTATCAATACATGCATATATACATATACACACAATATTAGATTCATATTCATTCTTCTTCATTGATGAGTAAATACACAAGGTGTGTACATATATACATATATTTTAAATGTGTAACCCATATTATTATGCATTTTGTATAATCATAAACTTGATTTATCTTTTAAACATATATGTACATATATACATTTGATGTATATATAGTTATCTACGTAGATACACACATACACTCACAAGGAAGGTCTCCCTCATATCAAAGAGACTAAACCAAATTATGAACAATAAAGAACCACAGAATGCGACCAAGGTCATTCAATCACATAATTTAATTCAAGAAATCAAAGAAATTACTCAATAATATATACCTATTCTAAAAGGTTACTTACTTGATTCTAATCATCTCGATGCTTCTAAGTGTATGTGCAGGATCATCATGGAAAAAACATGCCCTTAAGTGGCAATAAAATTCAAAAAATCAGAGTTAGGCAACTTCACATAAAAATTTGAATAAGATCTATATTATTTCAAAAATATGTAAGAATAGAATCTGTAGAAAATTGAATGCAGTTTCTAAACTACTTGGTTTATTTTTTTAGAAAAAAAAGCTATTTGGTGAAAATTTGAAATTTCAATGCAGTAGTACTTAAATTTCAAGGAAAAAATAAGAAGTGTCTATCTAACCACCCTAGCCACATTAAAATGATAATATGTTTTTATAATATTTTAGATATAAGTAGGGGACTCATATGCTGATGTGATGCATATTTTTTTGTAATTTTTTTCCAAGTAAATAATTAATTACGATTTTTTTATTACAAATTTTAAAAAATATAAAAACTCATATGTCTGACCACCTTAACATGGTCAAAACTTCATGATTTTTTTTTTTTTTTAATCCTATAGTATGTGAACCATAGAATGTGATGCATGTTTTGGATTCAAAAAATGTGATAGCATTTGAAAGCTATAAAAAAAATTCAATCAACCTATCAATTATGACTTTATTCGTAATTCAAATAGAAACTGAATAATAATTATTTATTAAATTCAAAGTAAAGAATAATTTATATTGGTGGAAAGCTGAGAATCTCCTTTAAAAACCCTTTTTATTTCATCAATTTTGGGTAAAAAAAATTCGCCAGCCATATGGGTCATCATATCACTTAAATATTGCCACTTTTTGGCCCATCATGATCCTTCACATACCCCTAACCCATGATCTAACCAATGAATTCTCCTAAGTGATACTTACCCTCCCTTTTAGAGGATTGAACCTATCCTTAAAACCAACTTAGTACAACACCAATGTATTTAGAAGTTCATAATGAATCATGTATGTATCTTAAAAATTTAGAATATTCATACAAAAATGTATGTTCTTGATCAATGTAAACATAATTATTATTTCAAAGCTACATTTAGAATTTATAAACACTTTCACTAAAAATAATACCTATTTCAGTATTCCATTCTTTTAGAAAGCATATCATGATTGCATGTATCATCCTTTTTACCTATGAAGGTAAAAGTAAATCAATAATAACAAGAGGGGGTGTGATAGGGATTGGTGGGGTGGGAAGGATAGAGGGATGGAGAGAAAGAGGGGAGGAGGGAGATAGGGGTTGGTAAGGTGGAAGGGAGAGAGATAGAAGGAGGGATAGGTATAAAAAGTTAGGGAGGAAGGGAGGCGTAGCTGAAAAGTGGTAGGGTAGGAGAGATAGGTATAGATATAGCTAGGGAGAGAGGGAGAAATAGGTGGAGAGTGGTGTTGTGTGTATGTGAGGGAGAGAAGGAGGGATAGGTGGAGGGAGAGAAATAGGGAATGAGTGATATAGGGAGTGGTAGTGTGGGAGGGAGAAGAGGGAATGAGGGAGAAAATTATTGGTAAGGTGGGAGGGAGAGGGAAGGAATTGGGAGATAGGGATTGATAGGGCAAGAGAGAGAAGGACACAAAGAGGGAAGGAGGGAGATACAAAGAGGTAGAATAGGAGTGATAGGTATAGAGAGAGTTAGGGAGGAAGGGAGG
>CM021105.1:218688368-218702286 GCA_007115665.2 Sequoiadendron giganteum | reverse complement strand
AGTGGTAGGGTGGGAGGGATAGAGGGATGGAGAGAAAGAGATAAGGAGGGAGATAGGGATTTTTAAGGTGGGAGGGAGAGATAGAGGGAAAGATGGAGATAGATATTGGTGGGGTGGGAGGGAGAAATGAAGGGACAAATAGAGGGTAGGAGGGAGATATAGAGAAGTATGTTAGGATGGATAGGAATAGAGAGAGTTAGAGAGGAAGGGAGGAGTAGGTGGAGAGAGGTAGGGTAGGGGAGGTAGGTATATAGAGAGTAAGGGAGAGAGGGAGGGGAAGATGGAGAGAGCTTGTGTGTGTGTGAGGGTGAGAGGAATGGATAGCTGAAGGGAGAGAAATATGGAAGGAGGGAATTAGAGAGTGATAGGGTGGGATGCATAGGTATAGATAGAGTTAGGGAGGGAGGAATGGGTAGGTGGAGAGAGAGAGAGGATGGGAGGGACAAAGGGAGGGAGAGAAACAAGGAAGGAGGGAGATAGGGAGTAGTAGGCTGGGAGGGATAGCTATAGAGAGTTAGGGAGAGAGCAAGGGATAGGTGGAGAGAGGTTGTGTGTGTGAGGGAGATAGGGAGTGGTATGGTGGGAGGGATAGAGGGAGGGAGAGAAAGAGGCAAGGAGGTAGATAGGGAGTGGTAGGGTGGGAGGGATAGGTATAAAGAGATTTAAAGAGGGAGGAAAAGGTAGGTGGAGAGAGGTTATGTGCGTGTGAGGGTTAGATTCCAATTTATCTCAAAAACACTAATCTAGGACTAATTTTTCCCTATTGGCATATGAGTCCTAGTATGCATTAAAATCAATATTTTCAAGATTTTAAAATCTCATTCAAGCCTCTTCAGTTTCCAAGTGCACCTTTGTACTTTCTTATTTTAGTGTTATGATTTGAATTCATTTCTAGGTCATTTACTTAATTCTTGCATATCATTTACATTTCTTGTCTTTCCAAGACCTGGCTTGGTGGTAAACCCCCTTTATACCTTTTAATCACACCCTATGACACCTTATTGTAAATCTCTTTGCCTCATTTTGTCCCTTGATTGAGATCTCTAAGGTTTCCTTGAATGAAATTGTAGACATACAAAAATTACTAACACACTTGATCCTGATTACTAAAAACATTTCATCCTAAATCATCTTCTCATCTTGTCATCACTCTTCATCCCTTAATTAAATAACTAATCATTTAGCTGATTAATTCATTCTCTCTTGTTAATTAAATAAATCAAGGTTATTTAATTAATCCTATATCTCTATTTAATTAAATAATTCATTTTATTTGATTAAATCTCTAAAGTCTTCTCATTAAATTAGATAAATTAAACCTTATTTAATTCAATCTAACATCATCATCCATCTTTAATTAAACAAATAAAATCCTTTATTTAATTAAATCTAAATCTAATACTCATCTTTTGATTTAAATCAACCCATAAATCTAAATCAAATAGTCACGTCACCTAATCCCTCAGTAAATTAATTAACACTTGATTAATTTAATCCAAATCTCCAAATTTCTCTATATTTTGCCACTTGCACATGAAAATACAATTGATTGATTTATTCAATCCCTTTTTTCTTTCAACTTGGCATCTTTTGAGAATATTCCTCCAAAATTTGAAAATCCCTCCAAGTGGATTTTTCCTTCCAACAAGACATTCATTCCTCTTCCATGTCCTTGTGCATTGAGCCAAGTGGCATTTAATTCATTATTTTTCCCTCTTGCATGTCATTTCATGAATTTCAAATTCCACCTAATATCATTTATTGTGCACAATCACCAAAATGTGCTCAAGTTGCCTCCATTCACATCTTGACAAGTTGCATTTGGCTATTGGTTGAAGATTAGTCCCACATTCATCCCTTTTCACTCTTCTTCTCTCAATCTCATCTATAAATAAGAGGTTTTTCTCCTCATTCAATCATCCAAAATTTGAGTAAACTCACTATACTCAATTTCATCCTCAATAATATTTATTTTCATCCATTTTATCAAGATCTTAGCTAGGTTATGTCAATTTTTCATCATGAAGCTTAATTGAATCTTCATCAAAGTGCATCACTCGTCAAAATTGCATCATAGGGGTTCGGAAAGGGCCATTATCTACACAAAAATTGGCACCAACTCCCCCATGGGATCAAGAGTTTCATTTACATTGAATAGGATTTGATAGTTTTTGTTTATGTTTTTCATCTCATTTCTTTTTCTTTGAAATTTAAATGGATTTCATGGGGAATCTTGATTCTCACTTGCATTTTATCTAATTGTGTGTTTGTTTATTATGTTTGTGCAGGTCCATGATTTGGGTTCACATTTTGGCACTAGGACAATAGGATTGAAGGATTTCATCACATTTTTTGAAAATTTCGTGCTTTTTGTGTTTTTTTACAGCTTCTAGAAAACTCGATTGCTGACAGTCAAGCGATGCTATATTGCACTTCTCCAATCTCCAAATTGAATCAGTGGAGTCTTCCCACCAACCAAATTCAAATTTCAAAGTGCCTCACAAAATTTCTTAATTGTAAACTTTTTTGCTAGTAAAACAGAGCCGCAATCACGGTCTTTGTTTCAGTGCAGAGCGCCACTCTCAATAATTAGCAGTGCTATATTTGACCACTGGCATTTCTAAAATCCATTGCACCCACTAACTACGATGCTGGGGTGGAGTAAAAATTTCAAATTGAGTTTATTTTTACATGTTCTTATTTGTTTCTGACATTTTTAATTCCTGGCCTATTTTCTATCTTTGTTTTTCTTGGTTTTAATCAGTTTGCAAGTTGAGGAAAGGAGGGAGAAAAGAATCGTCTTTCATTATGACATCAATATATTTATTGTATTAATTGTTTTTAAACACTTTGGGAGAACTTATAATCCCTTTCTAAGGATTTTATTACTTTCATGCTTCTAGGAGACACTAAATTTATTTTGGGCTCTAAAAAGAACACTACAAAAGCTTTCAATTTTACAAAAAGGGGTTAAACATAACATTAGAAAAACTTACTAGATTTGGTTTGAGGTTAACAATTGAACAATACAACTTTCATCTTTCCTTTTGGTGCTTTAAAAAGAATCAAATCATTGCTTTGAGGATTTAAAATGAACATGTGTATATTTTTTTTGTAATCACTTACCCAAAACAATATCATCAAAAATGATGTATGCATTTCTCTCATGATTTATAGAGATCTTGAGAAACAAAATTCCTTTTTGTGATCTTAAGTTATGTAAGTGGTTTCCTCCACATTTCAAGTTGGGTTTTAAAAATTGAACCAATCTTGTGGGTTTGAGTATAGTACATCGCGAGTGTTCTCTCCTTGTTTCTTAAAAAAGATCAATCCAACTACAAATTTACTTGCTTGCTTTTGTGTACCTTTAGAGGGCATACCTTGGTGGGAAAAAGTACTCACCACAAGGGAATGAGCCAAGTGGTAATGAGCATAAGCTTGGATCTTCCAAACTGCTATACAAATGTTTGGTTATGATGAGAATCATAAACAATGGGAAGCGGTGCATGATAAATCTCCCCCATTATCTTTATGATGCATAAATCCCTTGTTCTAAGGGTTGGGAGATCTATCACAAGGATTCTATCATTGCATCCTCTAAACTAGATTCCCTTACTACGAACTGTTGTTTAGAGGCCAAAATCCCAATATTTTTTGATGTCGGGAGGTTGGACCTTCAGAGCCATCCCACATTCTTACGAATCTTAGTAGAAATGAGAAGTATTCCATGGGAGATTCATGGGTATTGATGCTTGGTTGATCTAAGAAGTGTGTTTCATGGAGGGGAGTCAATGTGGTCAAGCATATAATCATTTGCTAAGAGTAAGCGTAGTTGGATTCGTCCAAGTGGGAACTCAATAGATATTTTATTTTCCATCCTAGGGTTGTGAAATCTTTGAGTCAGTTAAACACATTGCTTGGGTCCAAAACATTTGAATTTTTTTTTCACAAAATCTTCAAAATTTCAAACCCTTGGAGGGAACAAATACCTTTGACAAATCCAAGTGCTCTTACTTGCCCTAGTAATTTAATCCTTAGATGTTTCTAAGTATTTGGGTTTAATCATCATTTTTTTTCACTAAATTCAAACATTAGGAAAATTTTTCCTTAGTTTCCTCTATTCTCCACATAATGGAATTTGTGGGATGAGAAGAAGTTAGGTCATTAGACATCTAGTTTGAAACATTAATCAAAGAATTGTTTGTGGTAAAAATAACTCATTAAGCAAAGTTAAGAGATAATTAAATCACACACATGTGTTATTCCAAATGATTTCCCTCAAAGTCAAAATAAAAAAAAACAAGTTCAAAATTCTGAGTCCAAACACTCATGAGGAGCGTCTTGAAAGACTTCTTGCAGTTAGAGAAAGGTTGGTTTACAATTTTTACAAGAAAGATTCAAGGAAAAATCCTAACTTGTATGAATTTTATTGCCAAAAAAATCTGAGTCTCTTTCAAAGGTTTGCATTTCTTACATAGGAAGTACCAAGAATGTTCTTCAATACCTAGGTCTTCTAACAAGGAGTTATATCTTGGTCTAATCTAGGAACAAAATCAATCATTCTCATCCACCCCTCAAAAAATCAAACCAAAAGTCATTTCATCAACAACTCTTGAAAATATTGATAACATCATTCATGCTAGACTTTTTGGAAAACCCAAAACATTTTTTTTGGTTAGGTATGTGTAGATGAACCCATCTCCACATATTTGATCAAATTATAAATATTTATGAACAAGTTTACCTCTTGATAAAATCCAACATCTTGAGGTCTATACATGCATTATCCAAAATAATCTTGTTTGAATAGGGGTGTCTTGATGAATCCTTCTTTACACCTTCAATCAAATTATCATCTTGTGTATGAGTCTACTCTAGGAAAAAATCCAACCTCTTATATTTTACTATCCAAATAAAATTCCAATAAAATCCCTAAAGTCTAGTATCTCCTCCAAGATTTCTCAAGAGTTTAATCATCTACACCATCCATCCTTTGTGTATCTCATCCCCATCCTTTGATCCTTAAAGAAAACTCAGATTCTCTTCTTTAAGCCTAAATTTTAGACCAATCTAAGGTGTTAGAGGTTTATCTCTTACATTCCTAAAAATTGATCCCTATTTTATGGTTCAAACTCGATCTCAGTATAGGAGAAACATGGAGAAAAACAAAGAAACATCCACTTCGGGTGATCTAAGTAAAACTAAAACAAAATTCAACCCTACTATATCCATTGACCTCCCAATAGATCCTCCTCCAATACCTCAAAATCCTCAAGAGGAAGGTCAAGTGGAAGACATCACCAACAACGTCTTAGGGATGACACAAGATGAGATCCTTGAGATGGTCCAAAATCCTAAAAATCATCAAATTTTTAATCCTAGGATGAGGTTATACCCCTCCCAATACATGTTGGAATTGAAAAAAGAAGGGGCTAAAATCCCTTCCGACTATGATGTAAGCACCCTTGTGGAGAGACCTCTTGGGATTATGCCCCCAATCCCACCCATACCTCCATGTCAGAGCATCACTCAAAGCATCTCACAAACCACATCATCCATTTCTCCAACTCTACCAATCATTAGCAAGGGAAGCTCATTGCTTCATTCCCTTAAAGCACATCCCCTTGTGAATAACCAAGAGTTGGATGAAAACACCATATTGGGCCAATTTTTCCCAGTTAATCCATTAAACATTTATGTTTCACTCTCATTTCATAGGCATAACCAATTCATCCTCCTTCCATGCAACACCAATCTATCTTGTGGACACACAAACCTGTCTCCCTATGACCTCACAAGGAGAAGCTGATTTGTTCGAAGCAGGGGGAGTCTTCGATCCCTCATCATCATCTAGTCAAGAGAATGCACCACCCATCTTTCCACCATTTCCACCTCTACCACTTACATCCACATCACCCTTGGGGTTGGGTCCTCCCCCTTTACCCACCATCAACCAACCAAATCCAAGAAACCCACCCATCGTGAATCAAAAAATAATACCGAATCTGCCCATCTTGTCATCGATATCACAACAATAGATGGAAAATATCCTAACAACCCCAACAATCAACACATCCACCATTCCTCAAACCATGGTTTCCTAAGGGCCAAGAATATCAATCATGACCTCCACCACTCAAACACCAATCATCAATACAAATGTTCCTATTATCACAATAGTCAACTCTATTCCTAATCCACCACCACCACCACCCAAAACGAACATGGAAAATTCATTCAGCATAATTTTGCAAGAAGCTCAAAAAGTTTCCTATCTAAAGGAACTTCACCAAATCCAAAATCAAAAAGCTACACAACTATTTTCTCAACAACCACAAGCACAACAAGTAGCTCAACAAGCACAATAGGCACAACAGGCTGCTCAAGCACAAGCTTTGTTTCAACAACAACAAGCTTCCCAAGCTGCACAAGTAGCTCAAGCTGCTCAAGTTGCTTAAGCCGCACAAGCCGCATAGGCCGCACAAGCTACACAAGCTATACAAGTATCCCAACAAGCACATGCTCAAGCCCAAGCTCAATATCAATCTCAACAAGCGCAAGTGCAAGCTCAATATCAGGTAGAGTTTCAAGCAGTCCAACAAGCCCTGCATGATTACCAAGCACAATAGGGAGCAGCTCAAGAACAAGCCCAACAACAGGCTTTGTTGGCACAACAACAACACAAACAACAACAAGAATTGTTGGCTCAACAACAAATGAAGGCAGTAATCATGCTGAAAAGCTTACAGAAAAACCCCACCAATGCCCCACCCATCAATCAAATACCCCAACACCCTCAAAACATGTTCACTCCACCTCCTGATTCACAAGACGATGTGAGGATACAAATAAAAATTATCTCACAACAAGGACACCCAATAACCTATGTCCCTATCCTTTTGGCAAAAGCCTTGATATGATACCATTCCCCAAGGGATTCGAAATCCCCAAATTTGACAAATATCAAGGATTGGGAAACCTTGAAGATCACATAAAAGAATTCCAGGTACATTGCACTAAATTCACATATAATGATGCATGTATGATGTGGCTATTTCCTCAAATCATGGCTTTTCCCTCCATGGAATGGTTCTTTACTTTGCCTACAGGCATCAAAAAATTCCAAGAAATTGTAGATGCATAGCTCAAAAACTATGCATTCAACATCGCCATGAATGTTAGTCTTGAGGAATAAATGGCACTCAAAAAGGGAAAGGCGGAATAATTTTCCTCCTTCCTAAAATGATGGTGATCCAAGGCCAATCAAAGTAAGTGGGCCATGCCAGAGCAGAAAAAATTTGAACTATCATTGCTAATCTAGACCTAAACTTGGCATTTTATCTAAAGATGCAGTGCATCACCACATACGACCAACTGATCCCCAAGGTTCTCAACATTGAAAGGGCCCTTTCTACACAAGGGGGCATACCTACATATCCTACACATCAAGATGGTCACCCATCCACTAGCTATAATGAGAAACCTCACACATGGGAAAAAAACAAGAAAGTTACCAATGAAGGGGTAGTCGATGCCAAGGTCATTGTCAGTGCTACAAAGTAGAATGTCTAAACACATCATCAACTACAGAAAAATAATCATAATAACATGCAAGCCAATGGGGTGGCCCGACAACCACCCCACAATCAAGTCAATAACCTCAATAATTAAGGAGGACCACCTCTATAAAATAACTATACCCCAAGAGGAAGTTCACATCCCTTGGGGAATCAATTGAATCCATCATGAAGAAGTTGGTCAATGAGAACCTCATAAAAATCTCCACTTATGATAATTACCAAGAGCCCTAGGTGAAACCACCCTGGTACAATGAAAATTTCCTTTGCAATTATCATAAGCTCAAGGGGCATACAATAGCCAACTGCATGAAACTAAAAAATGTTATCCAAGACCTCATTGATGAAAAAATCATAAATGTTGAGCAACCAACTGGTAATCAAGATCTAAAAATATACACAAATCAGATGCTCAATCACAACCAAGGAAACAACAAAGGGAAGAAAATTTTGGCAATGTGAGCCATGTATATGAAGGAGTTGTCACATGCCTTGAAAAAATGGTCACTGTTGTTAGCATCAAGGGAGAAAAGTTGATTGTGGAGTCAGCACACGTGGTGACAATGTCACCATTTTCAGGGCATTACAACCATCTAAGACCTCCACCTCAAATAATAAATACATCCCTAATGGTTACAATGCCCTTGACTAGTTAAAAAGAACCCTTGTTTAGATCTACATCATGGAGTTACTGAAAATTTCAGCTGCCCACAGAGAAATCCTTGAGGGAGCATTGGCTTTGTCTACCATCTTTGCCAACCTTGATACAGAGCAATTCAAAGCTATGGTTGGTAACATCACCACTCTGAATCTCCTCACCTTTTTCGATAAGAAATTCCTTTCCCAACCATCTCATAACCATGAACTCCACCTTGAAGTCCTAGTTCACAAAAATAAGGTCAAAAGGGTCTTGGTGGATGGGGGTGTAGGCCTTAACATTTTTTCACTCAAGCTTATAAAGAATTTAGGAATCCCCAAAGATTCTATTGAAAAAGATAAGGGTATCACAATTAGGGCTTATGATGATCAAGAAAGAGTGTCTCAGGGTACTATTCAACTCCCTATTCAAGTAGGGCTAACCATTATGGAAACTATTTGTCAGGTACTTGACCTTGACCTACCATATAACATCCTCTTGGGGCACCTATGGATTAATGGGATGCAAGTAGTTGCATTGACCTTCCACCAATTTTTCAAGTTTTCATACCAAAACCAAGAGGTTACAATCCATGGTGATATTGAACCCTTCACCTACTACAAGAACCTAGAAGGCAAGTACTATAATGTTTACCAAGTCCCAAAGAATGATGAAGGCCCCTCAACTCCATATATAGATCCATCTAACATAGCTTCCACTTTTGCGACAAAGACACCCACCATCCCTGACATATCTGACATCAAGCTTATAATCCATGAAAATTGGTGTGGGGATTATAAAATGAGGATAATTTGTTTCATCATAGGAGAGTAACCTCAATCTCCTAGGTCACATTGACAACCTCAACCAGCTGAAATACCATCCCAAACTTTTAGGGTAGGCCCTTCTAGATTTCAATTTTGGAAGATCTAAGTCAAGAGACAATGGATGAAAGAGACATATCAACCTCATTATACCAAGATGAAAGGTCTGTGCCTAAACTTCCCATGGATGAAAGAAGCAAAGGGTTGCAAATGATTCTTGGTATGGGCTATAATAGGAATGCAAGTCTGGGAGAGAATAACAATGGCTGGTTGGAACCTATTATTGTGGAAAAATGAATGAAAAATCTTAGCCTTGGGTGTACCCATCTGAGTGTAACCATATATGGAAAAAATCCCCTAGTTAACACAGTCAGTACTCCCCCTTTGCTAACAACAGCCGCCCTACGACTACTAGTATCTATAGGTTTGCACTTAGATAACTTCACCTTTGATGTGACCAATGTTTGTAGTAGTAGCGATGAAGAGGATACCATAACTAGCTTACCCATGATTTTTGAAGAATCCTCCCTACTCATGATTAGTACCTTATCCTTTGAGTCAAACCACCAAACCCACAAAATAAAACTGGTCTACCCCTAGCTCATTGATTATAACCAATGAGGACCACCAATTTTGGAAACATTTAAAAATGATGAGGTGCTATCAGAGTTCATGGGATTGTGAGATATAGTACCATATGGAGATCATAAGGTTGGATTTGAAATCGCGCTAGAAACTCAAGCCTATTACAGGGAGATGATTGAATCCTTCAGTTGCAAAAGTGAGAAATTGAGAACAATCTCAAGGTCCTTGAGTGAAAACCACACTATGGAACTCTCTAACCGTAAAATAGTAAAAATAACGGATGCATCCAATGGAGAAAACCTCTCTATCGCACCAAAGGATGAAGGATTCAATCTTCCCCTCACTACACTTCATCAAGGAAAATCATTAGTCCTAGAAGAACAATGTAATCTCGTCAACTTGGGAGCAAAGGAGCTACCACACATAACCTTCTATGTTGAATCAATTCTCACAGAAGAAAAAGAACTCTTAACTACATTCAAGAAAGAAAGAAAGAAAGGTAAACTTTGCATAGACTTATCTTGACATGCCTAGGCTTGATCCAGAGGTGGTAGTTCATCACTTGGCTATATATCCTAAAACAAAACCTGTGAGACAAAAGCTCAGAAAGATGCATCCCCAAATAAAATTGATAGTCAAAATGGAATCACAAAAGCTCCTGGATGTGGTGTTCATATGCCCAATTGATTATCCAGAATGGGTGTCAAATATTGTACTGGTTTCACAGCTAAATGGGGGCATCCACATATGCACCGATTTTAGAGACTTAAACAAAGTGTGTCTGAAGGATGAATATCCACTACCAAACGTTGAACTGATAGTGGATATGATGGTCAGAAATGAGATGCTATCAATAATTGATGATTTATTAGGATATAACCAGATCATGATAGCAAAGGGGGACCAACACAAGACAATGTTCACATGTCCATGGGGGACCTACTGTTGGAACATGATACCATTTGGGCTAAAGAATGTAGGTGCAACTTATTAGAGAGCCATGACATTGATATTTTATGACATGATTCATAAGACTACGAAAGATTATGTGGATGACATATTGGCTAAATCAAGGAAAAGATAGGACCACATATCAGCTTTGAGCTCCATCTTTGACAAGTTAGAAAAATACAAGGTCCGACTCAACCCAAAGAAGTGCATTTTTGAAGTGAAATTAGGCAATCTCCTCGGGTATATCATGTCAATGAGAGGAATTGAGGTACATCCCACCAAATTCAAGGTGATCCTCGAAATGGAAGAACCCAAGACATTAAAACAACTAAGAGGTCTATAAGGAAAACTCTAGTTTATCTACAAATTCATAGCATAGTTGGTAGACAAAAAATCCCATATTCTCATCTACTCCACAAGGGGGTAGCATACAAATGGAATGATAAATGCGACTAGGAATTCAAAAAATTCAAGGAATACCTACTCACATCATCAATTCTGATGCCGCCAATTCCAAGAAAACCATTGATCCTATACATATCGGCAGCAATAGTAGCTCTCAACATTCTCTTAGCCCAACATGATGAAAATATAAGAGATAGAGAAATGCAATACATTATAAAGACCATGGTAGGACACAGGATAAACTATACACCTATTGAGAAAGCTTGTCTAGCAGTTGTATTTTAGGCTCAAAATTTTAGACATTACATGTTGGCTCATCAGATCAAGCTAATCACAAATATAGATCCACTCAAGTACCTTCTCTCCAAATCCACTCTCACAGGACATACAACCAAGTGGGTCATGATATTGATAGAGCATGGAATTGAATATGTAGAGCGCAAGGCCATCAAGGGACAGGAAATTTCAGATCAACTTGTGGAGGAACCTATATATGTAGAAAACCCACTTATCTCAAAGTTCCCTAATGAATATATTTTTAGCCTAAGTGTAGCAAACCACTGGAAGATGTATTTTGACAGATCCTACACACAACATGGGTTAGGAGAAGGAATTTTATTCATCACTCCCCAAGGAGACTACATACCCAAATCGTAAAAGTTGTCATTCCCATGCACGAATAACATAGAAGAGTATGAGGCTCTCGTCATAGGGTTAAGGATAGCAGTGCAGTGACAGGTTATGGACCTTAAGGTATATGGAGACTCTCAGCTCATAATCAATCAAGTAAACAATGAATATCAAACAAAGGATGATAAACTAACTCCATACAAGAAATAAGCGGAGAGCCTCAAAGAGTCATTTATTGATATTACATTTGAACAAATATCCACAACAAACAATAGAGCAATGGACACAATGGCTACAATTGGATCACTCTTGGAAATTTTGCATAACATCCCAAAACAAGAATTCTTCATAGATAAGCTTCTCATACTAGAATTTGAGGTACTAGAGGCCGAATTTCATGTGTGAACTTGATGGTCTTGATGATCTCTAGCACCATGAAATCTAAACCTACTTAAGAATAGGAATCCTCCCTGCTGACATAACCCTGAACCTTAAACATGCCTTCGTCAAGAAGTCAACCCACTTTATCATCCTATGAGAAACCCTGTACTGTAGGAGCATCGAAGGGAGCCATTACGCTGCCTAAATGTTGAAGAAGTCCTAATTGTGTTAAATGAAGTACAAAATGACATTTGTGGTTCACACTTGAGCGGTATGAATTTGGCTAAGAAACTACTCAGGATCGGATACTATTGGCCCCAGATGGAAAAAGAAGCTCATGAATTTGTAAAGAGATTCTTGTAGTGCCAACATCATGGGGACCACATCCATGCACTAGCTTAGGAGCTTCATCCCATTGTTACACTTTGTCCCTTTTCACAGTGGGGGCTCAATCTCATTGCTAAAATCACCCCCACCTCATCCAATGGCCACAAATTCATCATCACCGCCATGGAATACTTTATGAAGTGGGTCAAATCCATTCCCATTACCTACATAAATGGAAAGAAGATATCTAAGTTCATCCTAAACTACCTTATATGTTGATACAGTATCCCTCAAGCTATTATCTCAAATAATGGGACAACTTTCAAAAATCAGGATTTCTATGACCTTTGCCAAAAACTCAACATCAAAAATCACTTTTCCACTCCGTATTATCCCAAGGAAATGGCCAAGTAGAAGCCACAAATAAAACCATTCTAAAAATCCTTAAGAAAATAGTTAATGATGTTGGTCATGACTGGAATCTGCAGCTGAATCTCACCTTATGGTCTTATCACACCAACATACGCACACCAACAGGTACCATCCCCTTATCCCTGGTCTATGGATTAAAATCCATCCTCCCCATTGAGATCGATCTCTCACCCCTAAGGATATCACTGCAAAATCTCATTACGGATGAAGAATATTGGGTCTCTCGACTAAATGAGCTAGAATTACTAGATGAATGGTGTATGGGTGCCCTAAATCACTTACAAGTATATTAGAATTTCCTCAAACATAGCTAGAACAATAAAATCAAGAGATAGACTGGACCTTCCATGTCGATGAGCTAGTACTGAAGGAAAATCAGAAGAATGTGCCAAATTTGAATAGTAATGGAAAATTTGAACCCAATTGGTTGGGACTTTTCATCATCACAACGAGCTACAAATCAGGGGCATATCAATTATCAACATTAGAAGGAAAAATTTTGTAGGAGCCCATGAACAACTCCCATTTTAAAAAGTTTTATGCCTGATCTTTAAAGGGTAAAACCAAAAATACAAAAAATCCAAAAAAATTAGAAAAATGTTTGAAAACAATAAAGAAAAAAAATGTCCTCTAGTGAAAACCACTTCGGTGGCACTTTTGGCAAGTACCTTGGTTAAAACCTGGTAAAAAGGAACCTTATGTAAATAAAGCACTCTCCATCCACCAGGATATTCATGACCTACTCACTTATCTATTACATCTTACCATTCATCCATCATTAATCTTCCAGCTATCTGTTCGAGTTTGTACCATAGCTTGATCTTGTATTCGTATCATGTTCCACCCTAGTACTACTTGGCACATTCCTAAGGTTAGTTTATCTTGCCTATATCGAATTAGTCTATCGCATCATGTTGGGGGCATGTACTTGTACTTGCATCAAATAAGATTCCTGTATATTCTTGCGATCCTTCTTAAAATTAAAAAATCCCAAAATATTCAAAAAATCCATCAAAAATCCAAAAAAATTCAAAAATCAAAATCCAAAAACATTAGAAAGTCAAAAAATCCAAAAACATCCAAATCATCCAAAATCCAAAACATGTCAAAAATCTAAAAAATTAAAAAATTAGAGTCGTCCAACAAAACTACGTCGTCTCTGAGCTTGA
>CM021105.1:218620291-218688268 GCA_007115665.2 Sequoiadendron giganteum | reverse complement strand
TAATTTCCATTCACCTCTTGCTTCTCAAAATGTTTTAGTGAAAGAGGATGCAATTGTAAGGAATCCTGAAAAGCATATTGTAAGTGAAAATGATAGGTTGGTGTTAGATGATAAAATATTTAAGATCTATGACAACATTATTTATATTTCTTCCCCTACCTATCCTATTTTGGAAGACATTGTGGGAAAAAGGAATGAAATTATGGACAATCTGGACAATCGCAATTTTTCTTCTAATATCTCTCCTAATTGTGAAGAAGATACTTTGATGTTAGAAAATAAAATCAATCAAATTCATAAGAATATTAGTTTCCTCTTTAGGGAAAACCTTATTGAAAAAGACAATCCAACCATTGATAACTCCCGTACTTGTGATGAAGTCATTTTAGAAGAACCAAAATTTTAATTTCATGAACATCTAGTTTGTATTTCTCCTAAACCCTCTCCTACTAGGGAGGATATCATGGTGGAAGAAAATGAGATAATTTGTGTGTCTTTCAAACAATAGTGATGTGAATTCCTTAAATGATGGTAAAAAATAACACTAGACTCTCCATTAGAGAGACATAAAACCAGAACCACTGAGGTTATGAATGCACAAGTGTCTGTTAAATCCCCCTTTATTATTGGACCCCCTAAATACCCTATGGGACATCCTAAGAGTCCTATAATTCTTTACCCACCATCAAACAAACCAAAAAATCAAAACAAAGGGTATGTGCAAGATCATCATGGAAAAAATAGGTCCTTAAGTGGCAATAAAATTCAGAAAAATCAAAGTTAGGCAACTTGACATAAAAATTTGAATAAGTTATCTATATTATTTCAAAAATATGTAAGAATAATTTTTATAGAAAATTGAATGTATTTTCTAAACTACTAGGTTTATTTAGAAAAAATAAAATATATTTGGTGAAAATTTAAAATTTCAATAGAGTAGTACTTAAATTTCAAGGGAAAAATAAGAAGTAGGTGTCTGTCTGACCACCCTAACCACAATAAGATGATAACATTTTTTATAATATTTTAGATATAAGTAAAGGACTCATGTCTTGATGTGATGCATATTTTTTTGTAATTTTTTTCCAAGCAAATAATTAATTATGATTTTTTTATTACAACTTTTAAAAAATATAAAAACTTGTACGTCTAACCACATTAACTTGGTCAAAACTTCATGAAATTCAATTTTATTTTTTAATCCTATAGTATGAAAATTATAGAATGTGACGTATGTTTTGGATTCAAATAATGTGATACCATTTGAAACCTATAGATTTTTTTCAATCAGCCTATCAATCAGGACTTTACTCGTAATTCAAATAGAAAATAAATAATAATTATTTATTGAATTCAAAATAAAGCATAATTTATACTGGTGGAAAGCTAAGAATATCCTTTAAAAACCCTTTTCATTTCATCAATTTTGGGTAAAAAAAAGGTCATCAGCCACATGAGCCATCATATCACTTACATATCGCCACTTTTTGGCCCATCATGATCTTGCACATACCCCAAACCCAAACTTATCCTTTACCCATCCTCAAACCAACCTCCAGCTCAAAACAAGCCCATTTTCATCCTTGAACCACGTAAGAATAATGTTTCAAAGCAATCGAATTATAATACTATTTCTTATACATATAACACTAGAAATAATCCACAACCAAGAAAAATACCTTTAACATCCCTCCCATTTTGTAACCCTATCTTGCTTAGTGCCGCTCGTTTGCCTTCACATAATGAAAAGTACAATCTTGTTGAACAAATAAGTAATACTCCTACTAAGATATCATTATGCGACTTTATTCAAGCCTCCCCTCATTATCATAACATGATTAAAAGTGCCTTAAAACAAGTTCCTTCTCATCCTAATGTGCAATCAAATGAAGTAGCTACCCAAATTCAAGCTATAACTTTAGTCAACTTAGGCATTAATTTCCATCAAGATGAGTTACCCTCATTAGAAGTGCAAAAACAAAATGATGCTTTCATGATAATGGTTATTTATAATGGGTTGGGAATAAAAATAACCCTTGTTGACAATGGCTCTTCCCTTAATGTGTGTAGTGTGACCCATTCGGATAGACTTGGCATGAATAAATTAAAAATTCAATCTACCTCTTTATCTATTAGTGGGTTTGGTCATGTGGGAAAATGATCTCTTGGTGTGATTAGATTACCTATTACAATTGAAAAAGCTATATTACAAACCCCAATCCATGTTATGTCTGATGATCTTTCATACAACCTCCTTTTAGGAAGACCATTGATTCATGAGATGCATGTGGTTCCTTCTACTCTTCATCGCAAAATGAAATATGTCTACAAGAATGAAGTACACAGAATCAATGTTGATCATGAGCCTTACAATGTTTTACAATTTGAAAAAGACAAGGAGAATCCTTTGAAAACATTGACACCAACTACACAAGTGAAACCCATGCAAGAGAAAGAAAAAGAAAAACATAATGATGAAGTCATGAAGTTATTAGAATATGATTGGGGTTCCTTATATTTCACAACATTCATGGGAAAATACAAGATCATAAATGAAGACTTTGAAAAGGGAAAATAAAAATTGGTAATTTCGACACAAAATTCAGAAGACCCTTCGAAATTATCCACCTCAAACACTTTAGAAGAAAAGACAATATACATGAATTTTTTTGATGAACTTAATTATGAGCAACCACTGAATCTGAAATAAATTGAAAAGGTTTATGGAAAAGGTAATGAACTTATGAAACAACTTTGATATAGTGGAAAAGGATCTGATGCTAGAGAATAAGGTATGTGTCCCTATAGAGCCTAACACATAAGTAATGACTAATGGTCTTGGTTATTGTCCCTCACAAGAAATGAGAAAGCCTTCACTTAATGCCAACACTATTACAAAATATTATTCTAAGCCAACTTTAACATTAGTGCATCTTGAACTGATAGAAACTAGTGTTCTTGATTATTATCCTTTGAAAGAAATGAAAGAAATAGAGAAATATTTTCTTGACATAAATGTCATCATGCAAAAAACTAATGATTGATGTTCATTATATTTTATACCCTCCTTTCAAGTGGAGAATAAAATATCACAATCTAAAAATTCTTGAGTAATTATGATACCTTGTACTAAGCAAGATATGTTTTTGTCACAAAATAAGGAAGAATCGTTTACTATTGATCAAGAGTATATCTTGTCAAGACTCCGTCAAGATCATTTGATATACCTCCCTCCAAGAACACAAAAGAAATTTTACTACAAGAATTCATTTTATGTATATCATAGAGTTCGTGGTCATTCTAATAATGAATATAATGCTTTAAGTGATAAAATTCAACATCTTAAGGATTGTGGTTCTCTTCCTTGTGTTGAAGCACCTAGCTCCTCTAATGGATATTGATTTCCAATCACCTTTCCTCATCCTTCTTTTTCACTAAGTGGGGGCAAGGGGTTAGGGTAGCCTTGTCCTTGTATGGAACTTGTCATTGTCTCTTTTGGCTAGTTGACCACCTTCCACTTGTATATATAAGAGCAATCTTGGCATGTTGATAACATGCCTGAAGTTAGCTTGTATGTGACATACTAAGTTATCTTTAGTTTTTGTATTTTGGGGTTAACCATTTACCCATGATGTAGTTTCATTCAAGAACATATGACTTGGCATAGCACTTTTAAAATAACCTATCATGTCTTCCTCCACTTTAAATAAATTTCTCAAAGAAATGGTATTAGCAACCACTTTAAAGTGGGGGCATACATCAACAGTCATGTTTCACTATGTGATTTTATTTATTCTTGTGATGCATCCTTTTATTGGTGGTGTCATTGGGTTTGATTTCCTTTGAAATCATGATACTTATTTGATGTGTCCTCTCTTGGAGATATTAGTCACAATGTTCCCTAAGAAGAGAGCTTACATGAACTAAGAAAAATCCCTTTGAATGTACCTTACACTATTTTTCATTCACAATATTTTTTTATATGGCCACCTTACATAACACACTTTTCTTGCCTATGGATCCATCTTGTTTGTTCATAAGTTTCAAGCATACAAATATTTTCTTTCCTCATGGAGCTTGAAGTTCATTTTTTTGTGGCACCTTATCAAAGTTATCAGGAGGTATATCTTTGGTATTGGTGTATGTATGGGAGCCAAAATTAGGCATGAATTTATTGTAGCCACTTGCTTCATGTATATGTGAGCGCATACTAGTCATGTGTGTATGTGTCTCATTGGGGGCTCACCTAGTGGATGACCTAAGGTTCCACTAGCCCTTGTGAGCATCTATTTAGTTTGCATAACATGAACATCATGTTCCACTTGTAAAAATTCTTGGACAAAAATCTTAGATCTAATCCATAGTGTGTGGGAAAAACAATCAAAGCTTGATCCACCCCTCTTGCTTTTATTTTTTTATTTTTTCTTTATTTCTTTGGTAGTGCATTCTTGTGCCTTTTTATTGCTCCTTACATTATTTTCATGTTTTTTCTCTTGTGCCTATGTTGGTTTTCCATAGGATCTCAATCCTTGGGGGCTTGCACAACACTCTTGATCATTTCCATCCTATCTCACTAGAATTGGTATGCTTGAACCCCTCTTGATGTGTGTTTGTTTACTTTAGTGTGAGTTTGAAGGAAGTTCCCCCTGTCACTAAAGTGGGGCTAAATTTAGTGTTGGAAAATGTACCCCTCTACATTTTCACACTTTTTTTGGCCCTCCCTACTAAAATTTGGCTTCTTTATTCTTTATTTGGTCCTATTTTGCATCCACAAGCCTTAATTAATGTATCTTTCTGAGGATGATCATGGCATATATCAATTGATCAATCACGATTCAGTGATTTTGGATTATATGACCCAAATTTAGTGATCTAGGACTCATACACCACATTGGCCATATGGGTCCCACCTAAGTTTCGGGGCCTCGATCTGAATTTGGAATTAAAACTAAACATTTCTTGAAATTTGTGTCCCAAGCCTAGCCTATTGGGACTCATATGCCCCAACTGGCATATGAGTCCCGCTTAGCTTGGACCTAATTTTGAATTCAATTATTGGTGAGATTTTATTCTCCTAGATTTGATGTTGGCTTTTAGTGTTGTAATTTTGGGAAATTTGGAATAAACATGTATAGATACAAGGTAATTTCACATATTTTCTCCTAGCAATTTTTATGAGCAAGTGTGATCTAAGAATTCAAAAATTCTAGCAATTCAAGAGCAATCAAGAGTGATTATCAAGAATTTAAGAGCTACTTTCAAGAATCAAGCATCATGTCAAATTCATCATGCATCATCTTTTTTTTTTTAGCTAACATTTGGGATGTAGGTATCTCATGATTCTAGCAAGTATTCAAGTCAAGATCCATATCATTCAATCAAGATTCAAGATCCACATTTATGCTAGCCATTATGTACAAGATTGCATCCTTTTGTTCAAGGGTTTGATTTAGTTTGAAGATCCATTCAAGAGAAAGTTTGGATTAATTTTTCAAGTTGTCAAAGTTTTCACCTATATTGCAAGATCACAGAAAGTCGCCTAGAGGTTGCAATTTAGTGTTTCAGACTCAAAAATTTGGTAGGAAAGAGTTAGAGGATACCAGCGTTTTAGATCAACCTTGATACTAGGACTAAATCATGACTTGTGGTGTATGACTCCCAGTATACCTAATTTCAGATATTTCTAGTAGATCTTGGGTTACCAGTTCCAGATTCCAGTTTCAGTTAGAAATCCTAATCTAGGACTAAATCACCCCTACTGGCGTATGAGTTTGAATATGAATTAAATTCAATATATCCATGATTTCAGACTCTCATTCAAGTATCTTCAGTTTCTAGATACACCTCTATACTTTCTCAGTTTATTGTTCTGATTTGAACTCACTTCTAGGTCATTTACTTAAGTCTTGCATATTATTTACATTTCTTGTCTTTCCAAGACCTAGCTTGGTGGTGAAGCCACTTTATACCTATAATCACACCCTAGGGAAATTTATTGTAGATCTCTTTCCCTCATTCCATCCCTTGATTGAGATCTCTAAGGTTTCCATGAATGAAACTTGAAGGAAATTGGTGGAGGAACCCTAATCCCCCTTTAGTTCTATCTCCCAAAACATAGAGTTACAATTTTATTCGTTTCATAATATTTCTAATTTTGAGAAATGGATATTTGTTTCTTAAATTAAAATAACAGATATCTATTTCATATCCAATATCTATTTTTACCTTTAAAAAATGGATATCTATTTTATATGGGTATGTGCAAGATCATCATGGAAAAAGCAAGCTCTTATGTGGCGATGAAAATTCAGAAAATCAGAGTTAGGAAAATTTACATAAAAATTTGAATAAGTTATCTATATTATTTAAACCATATATAAGAATAAAATTTGTAGCGAATTGAATGTAGTTTCTAAACTACTAGGTTTTTTTTTTTAAAATTCTATTTGGTGAAAATTTGAAATTTCAATGCAATAGTACTTAAATTTCAGGGAAAAATAAGAAGTAGGTGTCTATCTAACCACCCTAACCACAATAAAATGATAATATTTTTTTATAATATTTTACATATAAGTAGAGGACTCATGTCCTGATGTGATGCATATTTTTTTGTAATTTTTTTCCAAGTAAATAATTAATTATGAATTTTTTAGTACAAATTTTTAAAAATATAAAAAATCGTATGTTTGACCACCTTAACTTGGTCAAAACTTCATGAGATTCAATTTTTATTTTTAATCGTATAGTATGTGAAGCATAGAATGGGATGCATGTTATAGATTCAAAAACTGTGATACAGTTTGAAAGCTATAGATGTTTTTCAATCAACCTATCAATCAAAACATTAGTCATAATTTAAATAGAAAATTAATAATAATTACTTATTAAATTCAAAGTAAATAATAATTTATATTGGTGGAAAATTGAGAATCTCCTTTTAAAACCCTTTTCATTTCATCAATTTTGGGTAAAAAAAGAGTCGTCATCCACATGGTCCATCATATCATTTACATATTGCCACTTTTTGGCCCATCATGATCCTACACATACTCACATCAAATATCCATTTTTACCTTAAAAAAATGCATATCTCCTTTCATTAAATATCTATCAATAACCAATATTTGTTTCGCTTCATTATTGCTTTGGTATTTGGCTTAGGTGCAACAAACCTAAAAATTAAACATCCCCAACATGTTTATAGGGCTTGCAAGGGTATTTAAAACTTCACCCTTCATGCTAATGACATTTTTTTAATCCATTTTTTCTAAAATGAAAAGGGTTTATTCAACAAATTGAAAATATTCTACCAATATAAGATATACTTTATTTTGAATTTAATCTGTAATTATTATTGATTTTCTACATGCACTAAGTGTAAAGTCCTGATTGATAGGCTTATTGAAAAACATCTATAACTTTTAAATAGTTATACATTTTGTGAATCTGAAAGATACATCACACACTATGCTTCACAAACTATAGTTTTAAAAAAACAAAATTGAATTTCATAATTTTTTGACCAAGTTAGGGTGGCCGGAAAAATGGTTTTTAAATATTTTTAAGAATTCTTACTAGAAAATTCATAACTAATTGTTTATTTGTTAAAAATTACAAAAAAATGTGTGTCACATTTGCACATAGCCTCTACTTATATTGAAAGGTTTAGCAAAAAATATATTTTTTTGCTTCTAATTAGGGTGGCCAGACAAACACCTGCTTTTTATTTTTTTCCAAATTTTAATGTACTACTACATTGAAATCTTAAGTTTTCACCAAATCAAATTATTTTTTTCCAAAAATGTATAGTATCTTGCAAACTACATTCAATATGCCACAAATTCTATTGCTACATATTGTTTAAATTATGTTAATAACCTATTCAAGTTCTTATGTGAAGTTTCTTAGGTCTTGTTTTTTGAATTTCCATTGCCACTTAAGGGCTTATTTTGAACCGTTGTGATCTTGCATTGACCTTAGATATTTCCAAATAAGCTCTCATGACCTTATCACATTTCATTTATCATTTTATTCTACCTTAAATAAATTTCTCAAAAAATGGTGTTTAGCAATTACTTTAAGGTGGGTGCATACATTCCATTATGTGCTTCACTTCATTCACACACGCTAGACTTAGTGATGCATTGGATTGGCATTTTGATCATTTGTGTAGCAACTTAACTGAATTATTCGAACTATAATTATTGGTATGGTTGACATGGGTACACACTATTGCAAGTATGAGTAGTTGGTGTTTTCATTGATGTCTATCATTGAATGAGATTCTTGCAAGAGTGTGAGCAGTTGATGCTTTGATTAGTTGAATTATGTTTTCATTAGTAAAGTACTAGTGTCAACCTCTAGTGTTTCTTTGATAAGATTTTGTCTATGGTTGTGGAAGTGTTGAAGATGATGAGAATGATTTTTGTTATGGTTTTACTACACATTTCTTCTAGGTTTAGGATCTATCTATGTGACTTGGATATGTTGGTGAGAGAGGTGTTATATTCAAGAGTTGGTGTGTTGAATAGTTGTACCTAGAGGAAGTTGTGTTCACCAATGTGTGACTATGTATTGTAGAGGTGTCTAGGAGAAATATTTTTTCTTCGTGTTTCTCCATAGTTGTGTTTTAGCTCTTGCAATTCTGAAGGTGTGTTGATGGTGTTGGTAGTTTACCTCAATCAAGAGGTTTTGAGGTTTTTTGAGTAATAATGTATGGAAAAGTAGTCTAGATGTATGGGCTGTGTACATTATTTAGGTTGAAGTTGTTGTTAAGGATTTTATTAGATTTTAGGGTATTTGAATAATATTCTAGATCATTTTCAAGCATGGTGTGTAGTTTGTAAGTCGCCCTTGGGTTTGAGTAAGCGTGTACTTACAAGATTGATGGTGTTTGCATGGGTAACGATTGACCTGGTGTTTACACTACATACAATGGATAAATAATTTGTTTGGTAGCATGTGGTTTTGTGGAGTGTTTAATTTGGTCCCAATTAAGGTTGTATGTGTTATTTCTCACTTCTATCCACCATGAAAGTATTTATTTTATGAGCCAATTTGAATTTTCATGTTTGAGGTGTGTAGCCAACCTTGGAGAACAGTTTCAAGGTTGAAGATGTTATAAGTATGAGTTGATTTTTTGAAGGGTGTTAAGAGAGATGTGAGAGATGTGAATGATGTGAAGTGCAGAGTTGTAGAGTGTGAAATTGAGTAATGCAGTGTGAACTTTCATGTGTTAGTTTAATAGATGCAGTGAGAAAAATGTGACTACAATTAATCAATCAGACTGTGAGGGTATTGAAGTCATTGAGATGGATTCCATGTTGCATTGAGATTATTTTCTCCATGTAACATTCCTTTTGTATCTTCCTTTCTATTCTGGCAATGATCCTTTTAACTATGAGCCTTTCTTCTTTGGGAAGTGAGCCACATCAACAGTGAGCCTTATTGTATTCAATGTTGATATTACTTATATTGTGAGATAATCCTCACTATGGTTTTTCCCTTCTTAGGTTTTCCACGTAAATATAGTATTTTATTTTGTATGGTGTTAAGTTGTTTTAGTTTCTATTATTTAATTTTCATGCTAATTCATCATAACAGATTTAAGGGTTTAATGAATGAATGCTTATTTGAATTCTAAATATTAATGATGTTTTTGAAGTTTTAAGTTACAATTTATTCACCCCCCTCTTAGTTGTCTTTTTCATTCAAAACACACCTAGTGAAAAATGGTCCTTACTAGCCATTGTGTGTTTCTTATTTTCTACCCTTTTAGAAGGGTCACCTAGTGAATATCAGACTTCACTAGCTCATGGTGCCTTGGTTCATGGTTCACAGGTAGAAAATATCAAACTTTGTTAGCCAATGAGTCATGAACACCTTGCATATTGATCCTAGTAATATTTTTGTGGAGCGTGCCAATCCATGATTTTCATACTCACCTTTTGTATGTTTGCATCGTGTTTGCATTGCGTTTGTTTCAATTTTAGTTATCTTTATATTATGTTATTTATTCATTTTCTATGATTTGTTTTTATCATGTTGTATTGCACATTGTACACATCTTCTCCTTTGTCCTTATGTTTTCTTGCCATAGGATCTTGAACCTTAGGGGCTTGTGCAATTACCACTAGATCCAATGCCATCCGATCTCCTCAATATTTGGATAATTTAATCCCTCTTGACATATTATTAATTTAGTATGATTCTGAGCATAATTTTATACCCTCACTATAGTGGGTGCTAAATGTAGCATCATAAATTTTCACCCTTGAAAATTTCACACTAGGTTTTACTCCCCCTATGTGCTTGGACCTAATTATGCACCTAATTTCCTAATTATGTGTGTAATTTCCTATTTTAAAACATTTGTCAAAAAATCAAATATGGGAAATCAAAGTACATGCATTTAATATTTTTCCTCTACACTTTGGATCCCTAAAATTCAAGAATCCAATCTAGGGTGCAAGGTGCCCTAGACTGTCCATTTTTTCTCCAAATTTAAATATGTAAGTGATAGTAATTTATTATTTGAAATTCAAATTTCAATTGTTGACTATAGGGATTTAGTTTTTGATAAATTAGATCAATTTCATATAAATACATAGTATTTTCAGAATTTTAATTAATAAGGAAAATATTAAGAGTTCAATTGAGAAAATTAAGTGTTCTAAAAGCATTCAAGAGTAGTCAAGAGAAAAAAAATTATATTTATTATAGTATTTTGTCATCCAAGCATCATGTCAAGTTTTATGTGAGTTTTGCTCATTTTTTGGATGTATATTATTTTTGAGCACTAACACTTGTATGTCTTTAATATATAATCAAGTCAACCAAAAAATAGTCCTTGAAGGTGATGAGTGTTCCTTTAGTCCATAAAGGAGATCATATATGAGTGATGAGTTGCAATAAAGTGTCAATTTATCATTTGATTATCATTTAGCCTCTATCCCTCAAAAGGATAAGCTATCCTTTTATCATTTTTTCCATTGTGGGTGTAGAAATACCAACACAGGGTTTGACTAAGGAAAGCCCCTATATGGAACAACCCTTCCTCTCCTATTATGTGTGTAGTTTATATATCTAAAGAAGATTGGAGGAAAATTGCAGATAATTTTCTCACTCATGCATCAAAATCTGACAAGTCACAAAATTTGCATTATCCTTGCAACAAATAAAGATATGACAACCAAATCTAAAAGATAGAGACTATTCACTAGGGAATTCAAGTCTATGAAAGTAATTTTCATTTTCAAGTCCCCAACACGGGGCATCCTTTTACCCTATACCATCCAAATCTAGCTCAAAAATCAAACTAAAGGCACATCATTATTTTCCTTCTACTTTTCTAGAACTTAAATTTTTCTATGGTCTTTTTAGTTTGTTATAATTCATATCAAAACGTTTCATTTTCATATTTTACCTAGTTACACCATTTCATCAAGTTTTCAATCCATCAACCCCACCACCTCCAACAACACAACAAAAAGAATCTAGATCTAGGGTTGGTTAATTCACTTTTCAAGTTATGAGTAAATTTCATATCCTTGTTGATCTAGATTCTCCCACACATTTTTTTGGAAAAGGTTGGTTGTAGTCATATATCCATTAGACCTAGGATCTCCTTTTCCAATGAAAAAAAAATGTAAGGAAACATACAATTATGGAAGTTTGATATTGATAGTAAGATAGATTCAAAGAAAAAAATGAGTGAATAGGGAGGTACACTAGTTGATGTGTAGAGATGCTACTGTGATATACCAAAAAAGAAGGATTAAGTTATAGTTTCTAGTCACAACTAGCATCATTAAATATTTTTATTTCTATTTTAAAAAGTATTTTATTATATTCTTCTTTTTGACCATTATCGTGTGCTTAATATTAAGTGTGAGCACTCACAAATAATGTGTACAATTTTTAATGAATTATCATTATTAGTGATAATACTAGAAGGGATGTAGTAGTGGAAAATGATTGAGTGGAAGATTATCTTGGATATTTTTTGTTATTAGTGCATGTAAGGGGAATATATTCAGCTCATTTTGTGAGATACTTGGTAGTGGTGATGATATAATAATGTTCATTTGAGGAAGATGGGTGAATCTTAGTAGTGAGATGACAACCCAATAGTGAAAAGGCCTAAGGAATAGTGATGGGTTGACACACCTATGAAGGGACATGAATTATATCTCCTTGTTAAAACAATAAATATTTATTTTTATAAAAATAGGCATATTATTCCATAGAGGACCAATAATTTGTTTTTCTCAAGATATTTTTGGATATGACCATGCCACTAGTGTGTGCATGAAAAATGCCATTATGAACCTCTTTAATTATAGGATAAGACTCTTCCAAGCTAAGGTATATAAGTAAAGAATTGTTGAATCTCATTCATTAGAGTATGTTAGTGAGGATGGTGAAGAAAATTGGATTAAAATTTATTGTTTTAAGGATAGGTTTTGTGGAAGGATGTTATCATGTAAGTACATAAAAATATTTTGATACCAAGGATTGTTGGGAAAAAAAAGGTTCATGAGTAATTTCTTAAATAGGGGCATCATTTGTAGGGACCAATATATCTTTTTAACCAAGAGTTTACAATAATTACTATATTGTGGCATATCCAATATAAATGTAATGGTGGCCATGACATCTACTATCTTGATGATTCTAGGTACCCACTCAAATTGGATGGAGGTGAAGTATTCCTTGAAACTATCAACCATATTTTTGTAAGGGATTAGCTTCTCATATTTTATTTTATATATATATATATGATTGTTCTTATGATAATATATGAATCTGTATAAAGCAAGAGATATTGGATGTTCTACTAAACTCCTATTTTGAAACTATTAATGAAGGCTTCATATTTTTCTATTTTTTTGTGTATATAAAATTAAATCTAAAATAAAGGAATGAAACCAGGTTTGAGAAGTGATAAAAACAATATGTATGAAACTAAGCCTTTGTGGGTATATGAAACATTAAATTATAACTCCCAATAATTTGAATCATCTAGAGTGAGGATAGACTTGTTAAGAAAGTTCGTAATGGAAGGATGATTATCTATGATAGGTGCTTGTACTTGTTGATATACCATGACTTCTAATTTGATTTTTATTTATTCAAATATTATATATCAAGTTCACTAAGAAACATGGCCTATTTTACTATAACACATATGACTGGTTTTAAACTAAGAGAGTTGAGTGGGTCAATTATAGTAATGAGCTTGATCCTATGACTTATCATGTAGTGTCATAATTTTTTAGAGCTAAAAAATGATAGCTAAACATGCACATTCCATTGGTGTATAGTTAATCTCATAGCACATTAATGTCCTATTGATGTGGTAGACAAAGTTTTCATGATCTTCTAAATTGTATTGTGCTAGTAGTTCCCCTAGGTGACTATTTTTTCTAAAATATAATTTAGTAATTGTTTCTCTAGGATATATGGAATAAGAATCAATGATGATGCAAGATAATTTAAAAAAAAATTCAAACCTTGAATGAAAATAAGTTTTTTGTTTGGGAAGTGAGAAATAGTTGACACTTGGTGGCTAGCTATGTAATAAAACTTATGATAACTTAAATTTTCCCTTGAATACTATACATTTTTTATTTATTTTGGGGAGTTGGTATCTCTAAGATAGAAATGAATTTAGTGGGTTCAATTCTTATGCCTCATCGAGAGACATGAAGCCTAGAAGTTTCTTATATATGACACCAAGGACACATTTCTTAGGATTGAAGAATATATTTTACTCTCTACATCATTCAAATATATTCTCAAGAACTTGTAGGTGACCTTCTTGTGTTTTTGACTTACCCAATAAACTATCTAAATAATCTCCCATTATTTGATATAGTATATCATGAAAGATGATTTTAATTTCAATATTAAGAGCATAAAAATCATATGAATCACTTCTAATGGAGATAAAATTCAAAATAAATTGGCATGAGCTTTTAATTTATAGGCAATGGATGAATTATAACCACCAACAAGATTGCCTACACTGAAAATTCAATATTTTTATTCCTTTCCAAAAGTTATGATCCATAAACAAATTTCTAATACTAATGCATATATCCATATTGGGTGCCTAATAAAATACCTACAATATCAAGTTAGCTTGGATATAAATTGATCCCTAGGCCCAAATTTTACAAGTTACATTTATTTTTCAAAAATAAGCACCAAAATTAAGTCATAAATTATATTAATTAGGTCCTAATAAAATAATTATAATAGTATACACCCATAAAGGAGTAGTTTATTACATAATTGAAATAATAATGAAATGAGATCATGACTCAATATTCATACCATGGGTCCTATAGGTCTATGTATTGAGCCTAATTTGTTCGTAATTCTTCTAGAACTTAGTTGAAGTTGGGAGAAATTATACACTATCTACTCTTACCTTATTTGTAAATAGGGTCTTCTTAACTTGATCCACCACTTTCTTCATCTCTATAATTTTTGTCTAGGAGACATACAAGTTCCTTTTCATTCACATAATCTCATTGATTATTTTATTTTTAAAATGTATCCTTACTATTTTAAAGCAACCCATGATTATGGTATCAATACAAATAATTTTGTTTCCAAAAATCATTAATGAAATTCTCAATTTTAATCATGGATATATTTGTAGACACCTTAATTATAAATACCTTACTTTTTCAATCCATCGACACCTTAATTATACACTTAGTAGATTCAAACAACTCTAGATATATATTTGGGTTTCAATTTAATAAGAAATTGTTTCTTTGTAATTTCATATATGTGACCTTGAACATCTTTTACAACATGAGTAATATTTCCTCTAGTATAAAGAGCTCTTCATTAGGAGTCTCCTTAGACTTATACATTGTATTGGACTCATCACTTATCTTATGATAACACTAGATGGCTTCATAAATAAACCTACTTCCTTTTGTCTCAAATGAATCCCTCTAATCTATGCTAGCTCTCACCACACTTCTAATTACTTATTTTTATTTGTCTTTGTCCAAGGCCCTCAAAATTATAAGAGCATGTGTGATAAAATCTATAGGTCTCTTGAGGTAGATAATATATATTGTGAGTTACCATATCCTTTCTATTTTTCACATCTTTGTTCATGTGTTATAGGATAGGATCCATTAAAAAATGGAGATAGTATTTCTCTCCCTCTCATGTTTATTGAAGAATATTAAAGGTGTACACCTAATATTATATTTGTTGCATATCATCTTCATTTTATGGACAATAGGAGTTACAAATTATGTATGTTGGGAATAGGATGCCATTTAATTGCAATCCTAAATAAATTTATGTTAGTGTAATTAATTAATTAATTATTACACTAGCATAAGTTAACTTAGGTATTAATTAATCATATTAGTCCTAGGTTACTTTTTATCATTTAATAATGGTGTTGAGATAAGATTCCCTTCTAGAAGATGAGTTGTCTTTTCTAGAAGTTATCTCCATCTTGTTATCATTCCCTAGGTTAGGGTTTCATGTTGTCACATGAACTGTGGTTTGTACACTTGGAAACATCTTATGCATTTTAGGTTTTGCTCTTGCCTATATAATCAGGCATATGTAGTCTTTGTAAATCATTCCATAATTCAATATATTATGAATATCAATTAGATAATCTTTATTTCCATGCCCTTTGTTGCACCACTTTCTGTGTGGTTGAATTTCTTCTTGGTAGGTCCTCTTTGAAGTGTGTGCAGCTACATTGGATGATTCAACATCCATTATTCCAACATGGTATCAGAGCCATTCCATTGAAGGTTCAACCCAGTATCAAGAAAGTTGGGCTATAGAGATTCTTGCAGGCTTGAAGGTTTTCTTTGTAGGCTAGTTGGTTCTACCCGGGGACCAAGCTATTTTTTGGTGCAGATCAGGCTCTATCTGACCTCTCCATTGCGCTCAGAAGGCCTCAAAACCTATAGATCACCTGCCCATTCATCCGATTTGGACATATTTCATCCAAGAGCCATTTGAGGTATCTAGGGTTTTTTGCATTTTTGTACGATCCGTACAGTTTTTTGCAGAAATAAAATATCTCCTGTCAGTCCTCCATCATGGAAACTTTTTTTTAGATCTGCAGGCATTTTTTATTTCAAAAAATGGGCTCATTTTTATATAGTTTTGGAAAAAAATTCATTCTGCAGGCGACCAGGCATTTTATTTAACAGTCGGAATAATTATTTTTTTTGGGGAGAGTATAGTCTTGTTCTCCATTGGCATTTATGTTTGTAGGTTTAACAAAAAATTCTTTTCAATCGGCATTTAAATACTTTTTTTGAATTGCCGATAGGCATTATTCAAAAAAGTGTTGGCCATTTAAAGTCTGCGGGGTGGGACGATACTTCTGCGTACCCATCACATCACTGCCGACCGCTTCCTCCATCCCATCCGTCGACGTCACTGACCATCTTCCGGCCAGTTCCCAGCCGCCTCCCATCGTCGACGCCTGTCACATCTTTCAGAGCTCCCACCGACCTGTCACCTCTGACGTCAGACTTGTCGCTCCCTCCATTCGATTCGTCCATCGGGTTCCATCACCAGTCGCTGGTTGTTTGTCACCAATTCCTATGACTTCTGAAACCCCTGACCGCTGAAGACTTGGTAACATCACCAACCAAGGGGGTTCCCTTCATCAAGCGCCGCCACCTGACAGCCACTCCACCCAGTGGCCCTTTTTTTTCTTTTTCCAGCTCCAAGCACCGGTCATATCAGCGACCGAGAGCTAGCGCCCGGGGGCTTAATTTTTTGCTCCATTTTAGCCTGCAAGCCCTAATAGGGCAGATTTTTTCAAATCGCCATATCTTTTCACCAAGGTATCAAAAATCAGCAAATGAGATACCGTCGGATAGGGAATCTAGTGCTCTTTCTAGTGGTGACATCCATTCTTAGAAATTTTGCTTCCAGAAAAATCTACAGTCAACTAAAGTCAAAACCCTAATTTGGACATAAAGACTCATATCTTCGCAACTGTTGATCAAAATTCAGTGATTCCAACGGCATTAGGAAGGTAATTCAGAGCTCTTTTTCATCAGTCCAGTCACTTTGATCAGTTTCAGCTCCAAGTACTCTTGCATTTGTTTTGTTCAACTTCGTGCATTTGTTCAATAACTTGGATATCCTGAAGCTTGGGAAAAGAATTTTTATTTGGGTTGCGTCACTTCAATTGCATATCAGTTTTGGGAGTTTCTATTTTATATTGATGATCATTGTCTTTGTATTCTTGGAGAAATTTGTTTGTACATTATGGGGCTTGCATATTATCCTTCTCTAACTATGTTGCACACAAGAAACTATAAACAATGGTGAGATGGGATCATCCACCATCTCCAATCACTTGAATTGTTGCCACATTTGTATGGTACGGTTCCCCATCCAGGTCAAGGTATTCAAAAATTTGCTTGGAGTTGTAGTAGATATAATGTTTTAGCAGTGATTGCAATGCATGTTGATTGTGATATTTTGGAATCTATTGATCATTGTGATAGTCCTCACATCCTTTGGACTAAGATTTGGGAGATATATAGAGATTCAGATACTCCACCCTTCCTTGATGGTCATGATTCAGAATGTCAGGTTTTAGATCAAGTACCCCATGATGATATTGCTATGCAGGAGGTTGTTTGTTTGGATTGCCTTGACTCTTCCGAAGAGGTTGACAAGGTTGCTTCAGATGATTCTTCTTCTCCATCAGAGATAGTTGGTATCCCTTCACATTCAGTGATTCCTTGTCCAGAGTCATTGATTGAGGCTTCCATCATCATCATTCATCAGGACACATGCAGTTTTTCAGACTTGACATCACAGGATGGCTTTGTTTCAGGTATCACTGACTTGGCTACTTCTACAGGTTTGGAGAACATTCTTGAGGGGATATCACTCCTCTATTCAGAGATTTCATATATGAGACTTCCTCCATCTTCATCGGAGTTCCTTCAACATCTACCATTGGATTGGATTCAGTCTTCTTTCAGTGGTTTTGAGGACACTTCATTTTGGGGGGGCAATCAAGTCTCCATCTATTCCTTTCCTTCCTTCAATTCCTATCCGGAATGGGAAGCATCTCTACACTTGCACTTGGTTATGTTTCTTCCGAAAGGGAGACAAGTTGTTTGTCGACATTGGATCATGTTTTGTCTACATACACTTACCTTTTTTGCAGGTGATCACATCTTTTGGGGGGGCTATATAGTCTCTCTATTTTCCTCCTATGGGGGAATTTTCATTATATTGTATCCTTGTGATGATTTTTGTCCTTGGGGGGATGATGTTGAGTCCTCCAATCATCACTTTTCTGCATTTCATCTCCTTTTTTGGAGAGGGGTTTTCTTCCCATTGGGTTTTTCCCTTTTCTCCATTTGTGGGAGATTAGTTGCATTTTCATCCTATGTACATGGGTACCTAAAATGGCCATCAGCCGGGACCCATCATCATCATCATGCATAATCATTGCATTTTCATTTCCTCCCTAAGTTGCACTTATGGGGGGGTGTTAGTGTAATTAATTAATTAATTATTACACTAGCATAAGTTAACTTAGGTATTAATTAATCATATTAGTCCTAGGTTACTTTTTATCATTTAATAATGGTGTTGAGATAAGATTCCCTTCTAGAAGATGAGTTGTCTTTTCTAGAAGTTATCTCCATCTTGTTATCATTCCCTAGGTTAGGGTTTCATGTTGTCACATGAAGTGTGGTTTGTACACTTGGCAACATCTTATGCATTTTAGGTTTTGCTCTTGCCTATATAATCAGGCATATGTAGTCTTTGTAAATCATTCCATAATTCAATATATTCTGAATATCAATCAGATAATCTCTATTTGCATGCCCTTTGTTGCAACACTTCCTATGTGGTTGAATTTCTTCTTGGCAGGTCCTCTTTGAAGTGTGCGCAACTTCATTGGATGATTCAACATCGATTATTCCAACAATTTCATGTATCTCCTAAGTCCTTGGAAAGTGTTCCCCGACACTAGGATTAGAAAGAGATTAGATTCAAATGAAATGAACATGTAAATTGAAATTTTTAATTATTCATAAATAATAGGAACATGTGGGGGCATCCAGTTTGAGTTCCTAAATAATAGGAGCACATGGGGCATCCACATGGAAGGTGGAACCCACCTTGTTTCAGTTAACTATTTGGAGGATTGATAACACTTTCATAATGCATTTCTAGGTTCCTACAAAATAGAGATTGATATTTACAAGAGTGGAGTGGAACTATCAATTCAATTAAGTTCAATTCAGTTCAATTATGGTTCAATTATCTTCAGTTGCATGTAGTTATTTTGAGTTGTATACTAGTTGACTTGACTAATGACTTCAGTTGCATTCCAGATAATATGTGGATAATTTTAGTTAAGTGCGGATGATCAATCATGAATAATGCTTGTATGAATTGATGGAGAGATATGTTTCATTTAACTAAGATTGAATTGGACCCACCTTGGGAACCCAAGTTGGCATCTTTTAACTAACACCTTTTGCATGAGAAGATATTTACAAGGCTCAGTTAAGTGGGCCCATTCTTGGGCGCCAACTTTGAGGTGGAGTTTACAAGATATCTTCGTGACCAAAGTTCAATCAAGTGTTTTGTTTGGGGAACCTAAATTGAGGAATACTTTGGTTTGACTTCTATTTACATGGTGGAACTCTACTTTCCAAATCTACACGTATATTTTTGAGACCTCAACTTTATGCTCTTGTAATTGTCAACTCTTAGGAGTTTACAATGTTCATTATTGTCTATATATTGCAACAAGTGCATAAGAGTTTCATGAGAGTTTATTGTAGGTTGTGAAGAAGCGTTGTTGAAGAAAAAGTAAGCATATCAATCAAGGATTGATACAATATTATTGTAATCTTATTCTAAGGTTAAATAATACAAGAACTATTGGTTCTGGTGGAATTTTTTACCGAAAGGGTTTCTCCACGTATATGTTGTGTCATTTCTATCTTTTTTCTACATTCTTCTACAAATGATAAAATTGATTTAAATAGAATAATCATACACAAATATTTGATCTAAATAGATTAATCATGCACAAATAATTGTGACAAATAATACTTATTTAAATCTATAGACACATAGTTTCACAAGTTTTAAGATATAATTTTACCTTCATTTTTAACATTTGATATCAAAGGTAATGGTTGGTTAGGGTTGGGGACACCTTTCGCTTAAAATTTTGAAGGTTTTTTGGCTGCAGTGGGAGCTTTTACTATTATGTTATTGAAGATTTGTAAAATAAGTGTGTTGCACCAAGTTCTACTTGTCTAGATATTGAAAGATTCAATGGATCTAGTTATGAGATGTGAAAACTAAAAATGGAGGATCTCCTTGAAGAGAGAGATCAGTGGTTAGCTATTTGTAATGAGACAAAGTCACCTACAATGATGTGAGATGAGGATTAGGCTAATCTTGATAAGAAGGAAAGAGGGACCATAAGATTATGTCTTGTTTATTTTGTTCTCTTCAATATTTTAGATGAAACTGTCGCATATAAATTATGGAAGAGGATAGGTGATATTTATCAAACTAGAATTCTTACTAATTAGTGTTTGAAAAAACACTTCTATTCTTTAAAGATGAAAGATGGTGATTCTATTGCACATCATTTAAATGCTTTCAATTTTATTTTGAGTCAGTTAGAATTTTTAGATGTAAAGCTAGAAGATGAAGATAAATGTATTTTTTAACTTTGTTCTTTACCAAAATCTTGGGAAAATCTAATTGTTTCTATCAGTGGTAGTGGTGTAGATCCTACGATGGACAACATAATTCCTACTCTCATATCAGAGGAGATGAGGAGGAAGTCTAAAATGGGATCCCAAGATGCCTTGTTTATAAGAGGTAGGCCTAAGGAAAAGGAACATAAGGGAGACAAGAAAGGAAAGGGTAAGTCAAAATGATGATCTAAAACCCCTGGTAAGAGTAAGGTAAAGTGTTGAAATTGTGGGAAAATAGGACATGTAAAAAAGGATTTTAAGAACAAGAAAAAGAGTTCTAATGCTTCTAAAGAGAAATCCTTGGATGATGGTAAAAATGAATTGAAAATTTCATGTAAAAATGTTAGTGATGAATCTTGGCTTATTGATTCAAGTTGCTCCTACCATATGACTCCTAAAAAAGAGTGGTTCTCTAAGTATATTGAATATGATGGAGGAAATGTCTTCTTTGGAGATAATACCACAACAAAGATTATGGGCAAAGGAGAGGTAAAGTTGTGTTTTAGTGATGGTAGAGTTAATACCCGTAATGATGTTTTGCATATTCTAGGACTTGCTAGAAATATACTTTATGTATCTAAGCTCAATGATTTTGGAATGCATGTGACATTTGACAAAGGTGGTTGCAGATTGGTGAAAGGGAATATGGTGGTTGCTAAAGGATCTTGGATAGGGACTTTGTTTAAGCTTAATACCTCCAATTTGAATAAATCAACCAATGTAACTAAAGCTAAAAGTACATGTATGTTGTCGCACCATAGATTAGGCCACATTGGTTAAAAAGGTCTTAGGACCATTCTTAATAAGAAATTGGTTGACGGTATTCCTGATTATAATATTTAAAAAAGTGATTTTTGTGAGCATTGTGTGTTTGGAAATAAATCTAGATTTTCATTTCTTAAAGGAACAAATAAAGCTAAAATATTATTAGAGATTATTCACTGAAATGTTATGGGTCCTATGGATATTGAATCTATTAGAAAATATAGATATTATGTCACATTTATTGATGATGTCTCAAGATACACTTGGATAGATTTTATACATAAAAAATATGATGTGTTCAATAAGTTTAAATAATTTAAGGCTTTATTTGAGAAACAATCACATCATAAAATAAAAGTGTTGAGATTAGATAATGGTGGAAAATATTGTTCTAAGGAATTTGATAATTATTGTAAGCATGAAGGATTGTGAGACAAAAAACTAGTCCATATACACCTCAACAAAATGGAGTAGAAAAAAGGATGAATTGAACCTTAACAAAAAGAGCTATGAGTATGTTAAGTAGTGTTAAGCTCGATCGGTGGCTTTGGGCCGATGCGGTATGTAATTCGTGTTATTTAATCAATAGATCTTCTAGTTCATCTATTGAAGATAAAACCCCTTATGAAATTTGGTTAGGTAGGAAACCTAGTGTTGCACATTTAAGGATCTTTGGTTGTGAGGGTTTTGTTTGTGTGCCTAAAGAAAATCAGTCTAAGTTGGATCCAAAAGCACATAAATGCATATTCATAGGACATGGTGAAAATGTAAAAGGTTACAAGCTTTGGAATCCTCTAACTCAAAAAATTACTTTATCTAGAGACGTGATTTTTTAGGGAATTTAGAACTTATACTGGAGAAGAACAACCAAATGAGAAGGATACTTCTTGAACAATGCATTTTGAGAAAAAAAAGAAGAAGCATGAAGATGCACATGTTGAAGAACAATTGGATGGATTGGATGAGGAGAGTTCACAAATTTTTGAGATAGATGCTCATGATGAGCATATTGAGGAACAAGAAGAACCTTCGTTGAAAAGATCCACAAGACAAAAATTTCTCATTGATAGCTATAGCACACCCAATTTGTATTGTATATTTTCTATGATGAACCTGGATATTATAGGGAGGCTTTGTCTTCAGATGAGAACAAGCTTTGGTCATAGGCTATGCACGAGGAAATGGATTCCTTGGATGCTTGTGACACATGGGATCTTGAGAGGTTCCCAAAGGAAGAAAGGCCATTTGTTGTAAATGGGTCTTTTAAAAGAAAATTGGAGTAGATGGTAATCTCAAAAGGTACAAGGCTAGAATAGTAGCCAAGGGCTACTCCCAAAGAGAGGGAGTTGACTTTAATAAAATATTCTCTCCTGTTGCTAAATTAACTTCTATTAGATTCTTTTTATCTATTGCTTATTCTCATTATTTTGAGATAGAGCAGATGGATGTGAAAACCAATTTCTTACATGGGGATCTTAATGAGGAGATTTATATGAGTAAAACTAATGGTTTTGTTGTAAAAGGAAAATAATCTTTGGTTTGCAGGTTAAAGAAATCTTTATATGGATTGAAAGAATCACCAAGAATGTGGTACCTAAAGTTTGATGCTTTTGTATTAAATATTGGTTATGTTAGGAGTGAGGAAGATCATTGTGTTTACATAAAGTTTATTAATGATCAAATTTTAATTATTATATTGTATGTTGATGACATGTTGTTTATTGGTAATAGCAAGGTAATGATCGAAGAATTGAAAGTAAAAATCTCTAGCACATTTGAGATGAAAGATCTAGGGGCTACAAAATATATCCTTGGTATGGAGATCAGCAAAGATAGAGGTAACATAAAGCTTTACTTAAGTCAAAGAAACTATGTTGATACTATTATGAAATGGTTTAACATGCAGGATAGTAAACCAATTAATATTCCTTTATCAGTTGGCACAAAGTTAAGTTTAGACATGAGTCCTAAATCTGATTTTGATCATGAGGAAATGTCTAAAATTCCATATGTTGGTGCAATCGGTAGTTTGATGTATGTAATTTTTTGTACAAGACCAGATATAGCCCAAGCAGTGGGAGTTCTAAGTAGTTTTATGTCTAATCTTGGTAAAGAACAACACACCTATGTTAAGAGGGTGTTTAGATATTTATGAGGTACTTTTGATTACTGTTTGGTTTATCATAGTGCTAATGATAATGATATTATCGAAAAATCATTGGACATACATGGTTTTGTTGATTCAAATTGGGCAAGAGACCTTGACAGTTGTAGATCAACAATTGGTTATGTGTTTACTTTGTTTGGAGCTATAGTTAATTGGATGAGTAAGAGGTAGTCTATGGTTTCTTTTTCCACCACAAAAGAAGAGTACATGGCTGCTACACATGCCTCTAAAGAGGCAATTTCGTTATAGAGACTTGAGAAAGGTATTAGTTTTAATTGCAAGAAAATTATACTTGAATGTGATAGTCAGAGTGCTATTTGTTTAGCCAAAAATCCTATGTATCATGATCGTGCTAAGAATGTTGATGTTCAGTATCACTTTGTGTGAGAAATGATTGAGAGTGGAAAGGTATTGATTGAGAAAGTTGACACTTTGATCAATGCTACAAATTATCTTACAAAACTAATTCCAACATATAAATTCTCTTGGTGTAGGAAGGCCATTGGCCTTGATTCCTATACTTGATTTATAATTATGATTCCTTGTTTATAATAATTTCAATGTATAATGTCAAGTGGTAGAATATTGGGAATATGATTCCATTTAAATGTAATCCTAAACATATTTCATGTATCTCCTAAGTCCTTAGGAAGTGTTCCCCAACACTAGGATTAAAAAGAGATTAAATTCAAATGAAATGAACATGTAAATTGACATTTGTAATTATTTCTAAATAATAGGAACATGTGGGGGAATCCATTTTGATTTCCTAAATAATAGGATCACATGGGGTGCCCACATCGAAGGTGGTGTTAGAGTAATAAGTTATTATACTTAATTAATTTAATCATATTGGTTAATTAATTAAGTCACTTATTCCTTTAGGTTGCTTAAGCTAAACTTAGGCACATTAATAATTATTTATTAATTATTAAGTGTGCACACTAGGGTTTCCTAATTTTGGGTTTTCTTGATCTCCTCATAAGGATTGATCACATTGTAATTATTAGATCATTCAATAATTATTTTTGGTTTATGCTTGCACATACTTTTTCTCTAAGGGTTTATAGAACATCCATTATTGTTGTTCTGAATATATGTTGCATGTGATAGGTGATTGCTTGCAGGTGATTCTTGGGGACTGTGAGGTTGAGATTTATCAACTTCTACAGGTGGAACCCACCTTGTTTCAATTAACTATTTGGACAATTGATAACACTTCAGTAATGCATTTCTAGGTTCCTACAAAATAGGGATTGATATTTACAAGATTGGAGAGGCATTATCAGTTCAGTATCAGTTGAGATCAGTTTAGTTATGGTTCAGTTATCTTCAGTTGCATGTAGTTATTTTGAGTTGTATACTAGTTGAATTGACTAATGACTTCATTAGCATGATGGATAACATTTGGATACTTTCAGTTAAGTGGGGATGATCAATCATGCATAATGTTTGCATGAATTGATGGAGAGATATATTTTACTTAACTAAGATTGACTTGGACCCACCTTGGGCACCCAAGTTAGAATCTTTCATTGAACACCTTTTGCATGAGAATATATTTACAAGGCTCAGTTAAGTGGGCCCATTCTTGGGTGCCAAGTTTGAGGTGGAGTTTACAATTTATATATTTGTGACTAGAGTTCAGTTAAGTGTTTAGTTTGGGGTGCCTAAATTGAGGAATAATTTTGTTTGACTTTTTTTTACATGGTGGAACTCTACTTGCCAAATATAAGCATAGGTTTTTGAGAGGAGATTTATGCTCTTGTAATTTTCAACTCTTAGGAGTTTACAATGCTCATTATTGTCTATATATTGCATCAAGTGCATAATATTTTCATGAGAATCTATTGCAGGTTGTGAAGAAGCATTGTTGAAGAAAAAAGAATCATATCAATCAAGGATTTATACAATGTTATTGTAATATTATTCTAAGGTTAAATAATACAAGCACTATTGGTTCTAGGGATTTTTTTCCTGAAAGGGTTTTTCCATGTATATGTTGTGTCACTTATATCCTCTGTCTACATTATTCTACAATATTCTATCTATTTCTAGAAATGATAAAATTTATTTAAATAGAATAATCATATGTACAAAGAATTGATCTAAATAGATTAATCATGCATACATAATTGTGAAAAATAATTTACTTATTTAGATCTACAGTCACATATTTTACAATTTTTAAGCTATAATTTTACCTTCATTTTCAACAATGTAATCCTAGCTCCTTGAACATCCACACTACTGATAGATAATTTCCTACATCTCATCTACTTTTGTTGATCATTGAATATTGAAAGGATCCTTGAAAATTATTTGATATAGGATTGTATGTTCTTTTTCTCTTTTGAGTGGTGGAGCTTAGCCAAATATGAAATCCTAAATCACTTGATGATTTTCTTGTGATATGTGATCTTGGTGGACTTGGATACCTTGGAGGCATGGGACAAGAATGAATTGGAGGATGAGATAAATGGATCCCCACTGAGGTATATCTTGGAGAAGAATGGGTTGAAGGTGTTACCAAATCAACTAGTGTTTGTGGTTTTCCCTCAACAAATAACACGTCATCTTGAATCACACCTTCTTAAGTTCTCATATTTATTTTAATTTCTTACTACATCTTATCAAAGTTTAGTTCCTATTTTTTTAGATGCCAACCTATGGAGGGGGGAGGAATAATAAGAGATTGGATTAGAATAGGTGGTACCTAGGCTACCTCCTAAGTTGTAGATGATACGGTTCTTGCTCTTATTTATAAAGTTTTCTCTTCCACTTATTCCTCATTTTCATCCATAATGATCTACATATTAAGAACCTCAAATTTATTTTTGTCGGTCTTCCTTGGTGCTACAATATTTTAAGCTTCCCCTTTTTCTAAAACTACTATACATGTGTTGGAAGGTTTCTACTACTATGGATTATGATCATTCATTTGATATGGATTAATCAACCATATTTTGATTATTTCAATCAACACATTAGTTCTAGCCTCAATGGATCCATCTTCTAGTTTACTCTAATCTATCATATCCACTAGTTGATTAATTTTTTTTTCCTTAAAATATAGAAAGGTTCCAAGAAATTTCAATATTCATACATTATTTTAGGAATTTTCTCCAAATTGTACCCATTAACAAGATATAGTTTCATTCTACAATAATGTCAAATCCTTACTTCATATTCATCTAGCCACTTATCATAGAAGCCTTCTATTACAAGCTCATGTCTAAAAGAATGATCCAATAAGGGTTCCAATATTATTGATGAGATTGAATCTATTGCTTTCCTCATGTAAATTCATTGTTAAATGATTCATCTCCTACTCAAATTTTCTAGGATTATGTATACTTGAGCATGCATAATTACCCATCTAGAGGAGGAAGGAAATTCTAGCGTTGTATATTTTAGTGATCAACCCTTATTTATTAAATTTGTATGCAAACATAATATAACATAATATTTTATTTAGGAAACATAAGGTGTTTGTAGGGCGCTTTATCAAATCCATCCCATCTAATGAACAAAAAAAAATTAAAACAGATAAACCAATTTTTGGGGTTGCACATAACCTTAATTAAATTCAAAGATAACATATTTACATAATAATTTTCCAATTTCACCTTATGATTATATAAATAAATATATCATTCAACCCATTATGATGTTTCCATATTTTCTTCACTTCTAGCTAGCCATAATGATTGCATTTTTTTATCTCCTTACTATGGGGTGTCCATTTTATTTAAGAAAAGAAGGTTGTCTTAAGTGAAAATATGATAATTAAACCAAATATGGTGTCATATGAATTTTTTTTTATTGTATCACATCTAATAGTTTCTCACATAGTTTCTCACTAATGAGAGTGGCTTGGTCTATTCTCTTTTGATCATAAATATAAACTAGGATGAAGTATAGAATATAAGGATATAAATCCTTGGAATTAGAAAAACCATATACCCTAATGAGAAGGGTGGGGAGATACTTGGGATCCTCTAGAAACTCGCTCTTATGGATGAATCATTCCATATTCATTGTATACTTCCTTAACTATAGAAAAAAAGTCATTTATGATGTTAGCAACTTGTGAAGCTATGCTCTTAGAGTACTTTAATGCCTCCTTTAGATTTACATTATCATATTGAGCATATCTAAGGATACTGGAAAATATTTCAATGAAATTTTTAAAAAATTATGTATAATTTATGGTTTGGTTAAATTGTGTATCAATATATTTAATTTCTTCTAATTTTATTCATTAGCATAGACCAAGACTAGATCTAGAGATTAGAGGGAGATAGGAAAAAATTCATCCTACACCAACCCTATGTTTTCCATGCTTTAAGCCATGAGAATTATATATTCTTTAGCATTGACCCTCTATAAGAATAATTGAACATTTGTATGTCCAAGATCTATATCTCCTATATATGTATAGAGTGAAAACATACTTAATGATAAAAGATATCCCTTGTACTCATACTTCATTTCTTTTAGTGGTTGTTGTTCTCCTTACATATATTCTACCAAGCACACACCATGTCATTAGATATTTCAACCATAGAATATCCATAGATAGGTTAGTGAGCCAAATTAAGAAATTTAATTACTTTCAAATAAATTATATCATACAATAGAAATATATAGTGAATAGACAACCAAATAAATTACCATAATATTTGTACAATAATCTCTACCAAAGAAAACATATTAGGGAATTACATTTTGTTATACTAATATTATTCAAGCTTTATGTATTAGGGATTCAATAATTCTATACTATAAAACCATAATAGAATCATTAAAATAGTCTATACAAATGAAAATTTTTTATTTCATCGAGAAGGTGTCATACTAAAGCAAGATCAAATCTTGAACCTAAGGGATTGACCTTTAGATAGTATCTATGTTTTTGGATCTAGGGTAATCCTTAATGAGAATGATAATGAGGGAATGATTGAATTCATGATCTTGAAAGAGTAAGGAATTGCAATTTTTTAGAGATTGAACTTCAAATACACCACTAAACTTGTACTAAAATAAGAGTTGTTAAAAACTATGATCCTAAAAGGTAACTTAGTTTTAAATATTAGGGATCAAACTTTAGAGGAGTAAAAAAAGAACCTAATTAATAGTATGATTGAAACCTTAAACCTAGGGTATCTGATGTAAGTCATCCAAAAAAAAGATATCAAGATCAACACCAAAATTTTGATTTTAGGCATAAAGGCCTATGAAAATATGATTCCATCATGACATTATGAGGGAAAAAATTACCCATAATTTTTAAAAATAGATCTATTTAAATGAAAATGGGACCATATGACTATGACACTCAAGGAAATAAAAAATTAAGAATAGGGAAAATTTTCCCAAAATGCCATAACACATAAAAGAAAAATAAATTAAAGTAAAATAAATAGGGAAAAATAAGTTACAAGAATGAAAGAACCAAATAATAATCACCATTAATGTGCCAAGGATAAACCTTACCTAATAAATAATGAAAAAACATGAACAACATGGTTGAAGCTGAGAACTAACTAAATCATAGAAAACACACAACAACAACAAACACACGACATCAACAATCCTCTCATCACAACTTAAAATTGTGAGAGAGAAGGAAAACAAGTTACATAGCTCAAGGAATGTGAAGGAAAAATAATGAAAAGTAAAAATAGGAACAAAAGGAAAATAGTCTCTACAAAAAATCACCATTAATTTAGAGTTGAGAAGGTCTGTAAGGGTGATGTCATATCCCAAGTTTTAGATTTTTTGAGATTCTTTGATAGTCATTATTTCATGACTGATTTTTATTTGTTTATAAGGGTGCACAACATGTCCTCAATAACTCTAATCTACAATGCATTAAAGTTTTAGATTTTCCTTTACATTTATGCTATGGTGAGCAACATTGAAAGTATAGCAAAGGTAAAGTACTCAAATAGATGCAAGAAAAATACTCAAAACAAAAATTTATGTTAAATACAATTAGCAAAAGAAAACAATTAAGTAAATAAAAATAGAAAAAAGGTATTTCCCCATTTTATCTTGTAGGAAAAATGGGATATGCATGTGCAAGGTACAATAATCATTTTCTTGGAATTTATTTTCAGTGTGTAAGTATAGTCAATTATTGATGACTACATAGTATAGGATATGTATATCATTGACTACGTGTTATATGAACATAAGATAACACTTGTGTAAAATTTATGTTGATGAGGAATTAGATTTTTATATAAAAATTAAGGGGTATATAAATGATAAAATTGAAAAAATTAAACAATAATATATTTAATCTATAAACTTGTGTTGCTTCCATAGTTTAAGATGAAATAAGTTATTATATGCAATTATCATTGACGCTAAATCTATATTTTTTTATCATAATATTGAATAGAAAAGAAGTGTTCAATTTAATTATGATTAAACTTAAATCTCTTGAAGTATTATTCAAAAAGATCTAATAATTATGAGAAATACAAAATAGTTGAAGTGAAATGGATTCACCATGATATTAATAGTGATATACCTACACTTAGTTGACTAATTATTTCTATGAGGTATGTTATAGATGAACCTTGAGCTACTAAGGACAAAAAATAATTTATAATGGAGAAATATTATAGAACATTTTTTCGAAGCTGAAAAATATTTTATTATGTAAATGAAAATTTGAAATAAAGGGGGAGGATAAAGTATTTATAAATGACCCCTTAGTTAGAAATGAGAGATCGAAAGAATATTTTATACTTCACAAGGAGATAACTTTACCTATTAAAAGAAGATAAATATGTTCTATTTACTAATTTCTTTTGTAAAAGTGTGTGTTGTAATGTAATCAAATTGTGTTGTTTAGATGGCACCCTCATGATATTATATAAACCTTTGAGGGGAACTACAAAATAAATTATGGAGATCAATTAATAAAGAAAGTAGTTTTGTAGTCAATGAGCATTGGAGGCCCCATAAAGGGCATGTTCAACTAAAGATACAAGGTGCCACTAAGATTGTCCTAGCCAAGAATTCACATTGAATTATTGCTCTATTGTGCATGTTTTACATTTTATGTTCTAAATGGAATTATTTCCTCCTAGAGTATATGATAGCTATGTGGAACAAAACCATTGTGAGCTTCTATGTGTGGGAATGTTGTTCTATGCAATCTAATTTAGATAAGGAATCTAATGTTATTGAAATAAGTTCAAAATTATATAAATTTGGATAGGTTTTAATTATATTCTTGTATAATTAATAATTATTTGTATTTATGATGAAAATATATTGAATTGATGTTAAATTTAATCTGATATTTCTTTATTTTTATTTTATCAATAAGGAAGGATTGCTTATTTTGACCCCATACTAGAGCTGCTCAAAATGAGGACCTCCTACCCTTCAACCTATTCAACTTAGAACCATGTAATCACCTCTATTCAATTAAGAAGCCACAATGGAAATTCAAAAATCATTGCTTGGAATTCTAACTTAAGATGTTACTTTGGAGATTCAAACACAGATTTCCATCTTGAAAATCTTATGACCTTAACATTTAATCACAACCCCATCGACAAATCTATTGATATTTTCAATTAGATAATTATAATATCATAATTTTTTTACACATTTCTTTGTATTCTTGATATTATCTTTTAACTCTGATATTTAGAAATAATAAACTCTATGAAATGTGTTCTTCATATTATCTTTTAGCTCTAATATTAAGAAATAATAAACCCATTTATTTCAGAGTCAAACGAAAAGCAGAATGATCACTACTTTATTTAAACGTTACAACATGTTTGCAAGAGAGTGGCAAAAGTAGGATGCGCACTACCTCAACCAGGGATGGCTTCATTATTATTTGGTAGTCTAAGCGTTCGAAACGAATTTGATCAGACGCATTTTTTAATGGACGAGCTATAGTGGGTTTGGTCGTTGTAGAACTCGTTCCACAGCATGACTCCTCCATACTCGGGGCATTCCTTCACCGCGGGCAGCACGTCGGAGATGAGTATGTTTGCAGGAATGAAGCCACCAAGGAACGTAGCATTAGGGGAGGCAGGAAGGCCAACGAAGAAGCTCTGTTTTTGAGTAGTGGTGATTACAGTCGTGATCCACTGTTTCCACGAACTCAACAGTTTGGAAGCGTCCCCATCTGCGTACTGGCAGGACGGGAAATTATAGAACCTGATCCACACGTAGTCGAAGAGTCCCGTCTGCAAGGCATTTTCCTCGGCGGGTTGTTGATTGCTCGTCAAGTCCGCTAATAGTGGTGGTAAGCAAAACGGAGCGGCGCTGAGATAGATCTTCTTGGAGGAGGTGCTAAGAGCGGAGATGGCCTTGGCCAGATCGTCCCAGTGCTCTGACGTCGTGTATTGGATATGGAAGTCGATGCCATCCAGAACGGCGGATCCCAGAGGCCTGGACGCCGACGTCCCTCCAAGAAAGTTGTTCCACAGATAGCTGGCAAAGTTCTGCGCGTCTTGAGAGGCCCCCAATGCACAGTTTCCATTTTCTCCTCCCAAAGAGAGAAACACCTTTACGCCTTTGGACTGGCAGGAGATAATATCGGCGCTGAGCGATTGGCAGCCTCCAGAAGAGGGGTCGCAGTGGCCTGCGAGATCGAGCACCGGCGTCCGCCCGTAGCCAAACGTCGTCAAATACCCGAGAATCACAATTGCAAAGTTACCTGTTGCGCAGGTTTTGGCAAGGGATGGTTCGTTGCGATTTTGGCCCCAGTATATGCTAATGCTTCCAGCCGATGCCTCGCTCCACAACAGAGCAAGTATTAGGGCAACTGATCCCGCTTTCATTACGTTCCTCTCCATGCCTGCCATGAATTTACCGTTAGTGGATTGCCTAAACTCTTGGATTGGGCTCCTTATATAGCTCGCCGGGCTCTGCACGTTCTACGAAAATAATTATTTTAGTAAAACGGATCAACACATGATGGATGCACGATTTACTAAATCTAAAAGACTATCCTTTAAATTTTTAATTAGTTATTATTTTAATAAAACGTGTACCATGCTATCTAATGAAAATATGTTTGGACTCCTGTCATTGGGGTGATGTGTGTTGTATTCACTAATTATTTTGTTCCTTATTGTTTCGCAAAGTACTTTTATTTAATGATAATTTTTTTTTTTAATATCTGTATGTTGTTTTTTTTTTTGAGGAATGCTTTTTTGGCTTAATAATTTTTGGGGTTTATATTTTTGAAATTTAGGTGCTTAATGATATTTAGTTATGTGGCTTTCATATATATTTGTTTTTAAAATATTAATATTATTTCATTGATCATGATAGTGAAGTCATCCTCATAAAATTTTATTTTAGAGAAGGCATATGATATCACTTATAGTTCACACATTTGATTTGGTAATGACTAGATTATATAGTGTACAATATTTATTTCTCTAATGAAAAGACATTGGATTAGAACTCTACTTCGTTGGTTGATCTTCATGTATCATCCTTTTATTATTATGTCAAGTTGATCAAATGGATATAAGATGGATATAGGATAGTCTTATCATATACTAGTTGTCAAAAGGGGTTTACTTCAAGTTATGTTTGTCTTTGCACATGATTATATTTAATTTAATTTATAAAAAATTAATAAGCTTTTAAAGTGTGGGAAGACATTTTATTTACGACTCTAAGAGATTTAAAAATTGCACTTTATAATTAAGATTGTGATTCAATAAATGTGTTAAATATCAGGCAAAATTCTTCACTATAGAGTGTAAACACTAGTAACAAGTAGTTAGGGTTAGTGTGTTTTAGGTTTTAAAATATATTTTCAAGACTAATTTATCATTCACTAAAACAATAATTGATTACTTTTACATAAGTCACAAGTATCGTAAAATATTCTAGGGTTTGGACATTTATCTAAAAATACTAGTAGACTCTTTTTCATTTTATTATGTAATTTTTGTTGTAATTTCCATGTCCATTCCGATGAATGTAATTTATATCATGGAGGACTCTAGTTTTTCTCATGAATGGATGCACTATTTTTTTATAGAGTCTATTTTTTTAGCTTGCTGAAAGGAATTTAATCATATGCACTAAATGATATTTAGATGCATATAATGAGAGAAACACCTTTAGGCCTTTCGACTTGTAGGAGATAATCTCGACATTGAGCGATTAGCAACATCCTAAAGAGGATTGGGCTTAACTAGCACACTCTAAGTTGGTTTGACCATTTAGGCAATAGATGTAGGCCTATTCCTGTTGTCAATGTTTGTTCCTATCATCAGAGTCCATTCCTATTGAAACAAGAGTAATCGTTAGCTTCAAATTCACACTGTTCCTGCATAGAATTTTGGTGAATTCTTTTGATCACTTAAAAAATTGATGCTTCACATTATGAACCCATAATGGTGATTGAAGTGACAAAAATGAGAGCTTAATATCAATGTATGAACATCCAAAAAATCATAATAGAAGGGGAATTATTATCAGATATTACAGTTAAAAAGTCTTGGGTAGACATGTATGCAAAACAATGGAAGCATACACAAGGCATATGAACTATTTGATCGGATGCCTCAAAGAAATGCAGTCTGATGATATGTTTTGATTTCAGGATATGCACAAAATGCATTTGTTCAAAAGGATTTAGAAAATTTAAAGAAAATTTGATTGGCAGGTGCAAAGCTAGACTTTCCAACCTTTTCCAGCATCCTCCCAGCCTATGCAAAAATGGGAGATTTAGAATAGGGTATGGAAATCCATCATATGATAAATGATATAGGAGTTGTGTTAGATGTTGTAGTTGCCACTTCCCTACTAGACGTGGATGCAAAGAAGTAGACCCAAAAACTTAAATGGTGAAATAGGGTATTGTTAACCTTTACAATAAATCGATGGTTTCACAAAGATGTTAAATTCATTCAACATTATTTTTTTAGGATTCTACTCTACTTTCTCCTTTTTTTGAGCATGTTTAAAATATATAAGTGTAGATTGATACTTATTTTAGTTCTATATTATTTTGGGTTAACGGTTTGAATGTATTAATTTAGTAGATGACTACCTTCTTTCTTGTTGTGAGTGTGTTGTCCATTGTGTGTATCTTTGATATATGATAGGTATATTGTCACTTGCAACCTTATATTATAGATGTATCAAATTTGGTCTCATATCCTAAGGTTGGGTTTGTGGAGAGTTGTAAGCATCACATGACATTGCCTAAAGTTTGTAACTAACATATTTTTATCTCTATTTACTCTATTTTTTGGATTTGATTGCGTAATAATTTTTGCATCAATATTTTGAATCACACTCTGTGATGCATCATCGGGATGAAAAGAAAAGATATGCTCAAGGAGAAGTGGATAGTTGTAGACAAATACCATCCTTAAGAAAACAAAGGAAGATGGGGAGAGAAGGTTTCATGAGGGTCAAGAAAGACAAGATAATTAAATTTTTAAAAAAAATTCCTTATACATACTTACATAAATATGTAAACCTATACATACTTACATAGATATATATATATATATATATACCTACATATTCATACATATCAAAAATAATAAACGTAAGTAAACATACAAATATACACAAATCAACACATATACAAAAGTGAAAAATTACATACATATACATACATCCATCCAAAAACATAAAAAAGTGCATACATACAAAACGACAAACATAAACCCAAACAATTTTTGAAAAATATCATAAATGCAACACAAACCTATACATATACATATACATATACATACAATACAAAAACAAAACAAAATTGATACAATCAAATTATATAAGTATAAAAATTGGAAGGAATGAGAAGACAAGGAAAGACAAAAAAATATAACTATATATGTACAACCATAGACAAAAACCTAAACATGTGAAACATGTGTAAGAACATGATAAAACATCATCCAAAAATATACAAAACATATCTATGTAATTTTATCTATATTTTTTGATGATGTTTTATCATTTTCTTACACATGTTTCACATGAAAAATTTTGTTGATGCAATGACTAGTGTTTATCCCATAAATTTTATTGTTTGTCTTTTAATGGTAGACATGTTGGAGAGGTTAGGTATAACAAGTCATTTTAAATGTGAGATACATTGAGTTCTAGATAATGTCTATATGTAATCACTGAATCCCCTATTGTATTCTTGGTTTCCATTTTTTTAAATCAATATTCTCATTGGGAAAATGCTAGATAGAGAATGTAATATTTTAGGGAACATCATCAATATTAGACATAATTATTAGTTCTATTAGTTTTAATTTTTGTGATGGAAACAATACAATGTTCCTTTAGGTATTTTTAATTTTAAAAAAATGTTTTAAGACAACTTTTCTATTGAATATATCTCATATTTTTTTTTTCTATGAGTGATTACTAGCTATGATGGATGTGTACTCTTGGGCATGGTAGTTTTTAACTCAAACATTCATTATATACTAGACTCTAGAGATGTATCGATATTTGTGACATTTCTTGTGATGCATATCATTAATTAATTTTTAATTTCTTACTAATGAGACCAACAATAATCTAGATATATTTCTTAATTGTTTGAAAGATGGTGACTTCCTATTATCTCTCAAAGAGAGTAGACAAGGTGTGATAGCAATGTTAAATTTGTATAAATCATCTGATTTAATGTTCCAAGGTGAAAGAAGTAAAAAAATTATTATAAAACTATCTTTCTAAAATTAAAGAAAATATTACAATGAGTATAAAAATTATAGTACACAAAGACCTCAACAAAGAGATATCTATGTAATTTTTTCAGTTGAAAATGACTAATATTTAAAATATCTTGTCATTAAACTTTAGCCATATTTGATTTATTTTAGCTTGATTATGCATTAGATGTCCCTTCAATTGCTAGTGTAGAGAGAATATAGTATTGGAGATATACTGAAAAATGTTATTTAACATTTTGTTGCAAAGCAGGGGTTGAACTTAGGCAATTGATACCATATTTCACAACAAGTGGATTCACTCCTTCCTCAAAATTCAAAGACAATCATATCAGGGCAGATTTTCTTCATAAGGGTATACTTTTGGCATTTCAGGACTTCGATAAAGATGGACTTATCTTAGTTTGGGCTCCCAAAAAAATCCACTCTCACCCTTTACAAACTCAAGATGACTCTTCCAAAACGGACCAATGCTCCTTCAAGGCCACAAAACTCCAATAATGCACTAGTGCTTCAAACCCTTCATCCAACACTTGAGAAACCTTAGACAATGTTGAAATAGCATGTGCAGACCAAAAATGACTCACAAGAACTCAGGTTCTTCACTTTCTCTGACCTTCCCTCACAAATAGGCCTAATTCTTAGTAATACTCCAAAATGACAAAACTCAGGACAACTTTCAAGAGAGACCTGACAACCAAATTAAAAACACAGACTAAGATACCCTTTTGGTTCTTATTTAACATATCCCAAAATTAAAGGGGTTGTCTTGTATGGACATGCCCTAATTTTGATTGTCCTACTTCTTTAGGCCTTAAAGGTGGGGTAGAAAATTGAGTTTTTTTGGCCATAATTGTCATTATAGACATTACATACAGATTGTACAGGTAGATTCAGATACCCATTCAAGATTTATACAAAATAATTCAAAACCAAGGTAGGTTACTTTGTATGGAACCCTTCAAAAATTGATTTGTTTGCTCACTATTACCCTAGCTAGGGTTTCAAACCTATTTGTAGTAAAATGGGCACAACTTGCTTGAAACACAATTAAATTGGATGAAATAAAAAATAGTATGAATTATAATCAATTATCTTTCATTTATAATTGGTCTTATGCCATGAGACGACTATACAGGTCCATACCAATCACCAGAATAGAGAAAAATGTTGCAAAATGTAGAAAATAGAGATGTTTTATTATTTCAACTTCAAGATTTTCAACAACCAAGACCTCCCATAATTTCTTCGACCTTACAAATACTTTTTGAATAATTTCCAATAGATTCCCAATAGTTAAAAACTAATTTTCAACTTCCAATCGTTCACCTTTCAATTGACAACAAAATACAAAATTTGCTTTGTGCAACTATAACAACATTTGACAACTTTTATATTTACCAATTCCTTTGCACCTAATGATTAAAATTGGACTTCTACAACCATGAAATGGTCTGAAAGACCTTATTACATAAAGAAAACATAAAACCGAAACCAAATGACTAATTTTACCTCTTGGAGGCATGAAATCTCATGGGTGCCCCTGCACCATACTCCTTGGGAAGAAAATAACTCAAGCTCCTCTTGAGTTAGGGTCTACAACATGAGAACCATGCTTGAAATGTTTTGTCATTTGAATTTGAATCCTTGAACATTTCCTTTTTTGGAACAACTTCATGTTTGCTTCATCTTCACTTTAGGTTTCTTGAATACTTGGCAATGGTAGTTGAACTTGTCAATATAAACATGTCCCCCATTTGCAGTCCTACCTTGTAACTGATACTTTCTTCCCTGATGGATGTCATGCACTTCAATAGTACCTTGTTCCCCTTCAATGGAATGTTTCATTTTCACCTTAGGTTTCTAGTCTCTCAAGTTCATAATCTCATCAAGAGAACTTTGTCTTATTTATTTGTCTCTAACCATTATCTCAGCAAGTATGGATCCTTGATTAGTGTTACTGCCCCTTTCTAAAAGAAGTAAATCAATATTAACCTTGGTACCTTTAGCATTACAATCACTAACATCTAAAACTCTCTTTTGCTACCCCACTTGTAGTAGATGCTTTCCTAACCATCCATCTTCCATCTGCAACTTAGTTTGGTCATTATACTACTCCATACCTTCTTTTCCCTTCAAATATTGCTTACTAAACTATACAATCTCTTTCCCAGCAATCCTCTTGCCTATAGCATCCAAATTCCCTTCATTGAAACACTTCCAAAGAAGTGCATCATTAGTGTTGGCACTATTCCTTTCTTTAGACACGTCACATTTTTCATTTTGTTTGCCATAGGCTGTTGTGTATGATAGACCAGCCTCTAGTACAAAAAATAGAGGGTGACTAACATCTCTCCTCAAAAGAAAAAATTCAAAAAATTGATCAACCATTATGTCTACATGATCCTTCAATACATCCTAAACTTCCCAAGGCAACTCTTCAATGATTTTTGATGTCAAAACACTCCTAGGTTTTCTTAACATTGTATTACCTACCTCTTCCTCTTTCTAAGATGGTTTTTTATCTTCCTTCATCAAAAAAGACTCTCAAATGTTTGGTTATGTTATCCTCTCTTCCATTCTTCTCAAGTAAATTATCTCCCTGATAATCCATTTGAACCTCTTTCTTATTGGAATATGCTAACCACTTTTTTGTTCTGCCTTCTCAAGGAATTGTTGTATCTCAAGTTCCATTCTCTCTTGCATCTTTTCTTGAATTTTTTTCATTTGCTCCAAGGCTTGTCTCAAGTCTATTATCTCTTGTTCAAAATCTATTTGTTTTTCACTCTCACCCTTCTCCTTTATCTCACTTCTCTTTTTTCTCATCACTGGCTTCTTGCTTGGTACCTCCTCACTCTGCAAATCTCTATGGACTTTTCTCCTCAACTTTTCGATTCTTCTTTCTCAAGCAAGTCTCTTTCGCCTTGCTTCTTCTTATCTTCGTGGTACCTCACCTCATGCCTTTTTCCTTTCCCTTGGCCTAGTATTTTGGCATCTAGGTTCTTGCTTCAACCTACCAAAAGAAAACACATAAAATCCAAAATATATATTTCCCAAATCTTTGGGATCTGATACCAATTTGATGCAGAATAGGGGTGGAACATAGGCAATTGATACCATATTTCACAACAAGTGGATTCACTCCTTCCTCAAAATTCAAAGACAATCATATCAAGGCAAATTTCTTCACAAGGGTATAATTTTGTATTTCAGGACTTCAATGAACATGGACTCATCTCAGTTTGATCTCTCAACAAAACTCCACTCTCACCCTTTACAAACTCAAGACTCTTCCAAAATGGATTAATGCTCCTCTCAGGCCACAAAACTCCATAATGCACCAGTTATTCAAACACTCCATCCAACACTTGAGACTCCTTGCACAATGTTTAAAGAGCATGTCCATACCAACAATGACTCACAAGAACTTAGGTTCTTCACTTTCCCTGACCTTCCCTCACAAATAGGCCTAATTCATAGTAGTACTCCAAAATGACAAAACTTGACACAAATTTCAAGAGAGACCTGGCACCCAAATTAGAAAAATAGATTAAGATACCCTGTTGGCTCTTATTTAACATATCCCAAAATGAGGGGGGTTGTTTTGTATAGATAGGCCTTAATGTTGACTATCCTTCTTCTCTAGGCCTTGAAAGGGGCAATAAATTAAGTTTTTTGGCCATAGATTTCATTGTATACATCACAACCAGATTATAAAGGTAGATTAGATACCCATTTGGGCTTTATACAAAATAATTCAGAACCAAGATAGGTTACTTTATACGAAACCCTTCAAAAATTGATTTGTTTGCTCACTATTACCCTAACTAGGGTTTCAGACTTGTTTGTAGTAAAATGTGCACAACATGATCGAAAGACAATGAAATTAGATACAATAAAAAGCAATAGGAAGTAGACTCAATTATATTTCATTTCCAATTGGTCTCATGCCATGAAATGATCGTACAGGTCCATACCAATCACCATAATAGAGAAAAACGTTGCAAAGTGCTGAAAATAAAGATGTTTTATTATTCCAACTTTAATAGTTTCAACAACCACGACCTCCCACTGTGTTTTTGACCTTGAAAATATCTTATAAGGAATTTCCAATAGATTCCCAGTAGTTACAAACTAATTTTCAACTTCCAACCATTCACCTTCCACTTAACAACAAAATACAAGAGTTGTTTTGTGCAACTATGACAACATTTGAAAACTTTTATATTTACTAATTCCTTTCCACTTGCTGACTCAAATTGGACTTCTAGAACCATGAAATGGTTTAAAAGATATTATTACATGAAAAAAACACAAAACCAAAACCAAATGATTATTTTTTCCTCTTGGAGACATGAAATCTCACGGGTGCCCCTACACCACATTTGGATTGGAAAGACCTATTACAACTAAATTTTTGTTGAGCTCATTTTTGTTAATTCCCATATCTATACAACCCTTCAAATTAATGTAATTTTAGAATTATATGCTTATAGATTACCTAATTCAATATTCCTAAATGATGGACCTTTGGATTGGAATGCATGGTCCATTTTATAGGAAAATATCGTATTTTAACTTTAAAAAATGGACTACAATATCTACCAAAAATTATTTCAAGAGGACTTGAAGGAGTTAGAAATATATTAGAAATTTTTTTAGCAAGTTCCTTGGTATTACAATAGGAATAATACAATAATTGTTATGGTTACACTGAGTTCTTGATATGTGGTTGTGTTTGTTTCTATAATAATATATGGTATGTGGATTATAAACTTGGTGACCTACACTTTTCTTGACAAATGTTTTTACTCACCTATTTTACTAGTACCTCAAAAACAATTATCCATGAAATTTATATTTTGTGCATCATACGGAGAAAGAATGTTCTCCACACAATAATAATAGAGAAATTTTACAATAAGGTATGTACATTGAAATTGGGGACCAAAAGGGGTTCCCAAGTGGTCATTTTATTGAAATAAGTGAAAATTAATCTCAGATTCATGTAATATAGAAATTTTTTGCCACTAAGCTTTAGGACCTAGGACAACAAACTTTCTATACAACACATTCAAGGAGACCTTAGAGATCTCAACCTCGAGTATGCAAAGGAGAGAGAGATATTTCAATAGGGTTTTCCTAGGGTCTGATTATGAATCAAAGAGGGGTTCACCACCAAGCTAGGGCTTGGAAAGATTAATGAAATTCAATATATAATGTTTAAACCTAGAAATGCATGGAACTTGAATGAATGACCTTGAAATGCATATAAATCAGAACAAAAGGCTATAAAATCATAAGTGTGAACCTAGAAACCTGTAGATGCTTGAATGAGGATTTTAAATGTTGGAAATGTTGATTTCAATGTTGAGTGGGACACATACACTAGTCTAGGTGATTTATTTCTAGACTGGGTTTTTTATGTCAAAACTAGAATCTAACAATGTTGATTCTAAATCTCTAGAAACCCTAAAAATTGGCTATAATAGGAATCATACACCCAAGATGGCATATCATTCCTAGTGTGCTTTTTCAGAAGGTTAAGGTTTGATTCTTCTCTCCAATCTCTTCTCTTTCTATGACACCTTTTTTCTCGATATGAAAACCCTGATTTCAAACCTGTAGATGAATTTTTGTGAGGATAGAAACCTTGCAAATGAGGGGAAAATTTCAACAACTTTCTCCAAGCTTGTAATATAATTTTCAAGGGATCTTCAAGCTCCAAGACACCTATATTTGTAATCACACATCCAAGAGAAGAAATAATTATTTGTTAGAGGATAGGGGTTTGCCTAGGTCAAACCCCTTTTAGGAAATTAAACAAAATGATGGGATAATGAAATAAGGACATGAAACATGAGACATGAAAATGATACCTTGAATGAAGTCTTATAAATCTGCAATCTAACATGAAATGGTTGTGAAGGATGTAGATATAGATATCGAGATAAGTGTAGGACAATGCTTGACCTTAAATCTTGAATGCAACGTCACAACACTAGCTCAATAACACGTTTGATGCTTGATATCCTTGAAATGATGATGGATCTTGAATTTCTATAATAAATGATTAAGAATCTACCCTTGAATGCCCTAGAAATGATCTTGAATTCTCTCTTGATGTTCTTGTAAAGTTTTGGAATGCTTAACTCTTAAGTTCGTGACTTGATATCATGAATTCTTAATGAAATAATGATTTGAGACCTCATTTATATAGGCAATCCATCTAATATCCCATTTATTAGATCCCACACTGAAATTCATGAAATTTGAACTTAAAATCTAGATTTCCCACTCAAAACCCTAAAAAGGGGGAAAAATGGGACTCATACCCCACACCTAGCATATGGGTCCCACCTAGGTGGCACTCATACACCCAAGGTGGTGTATGGGTCCCATAGAGCCTTTTTAGGTGGCAAAAGTGTCGGGGTGTTAAGAAATTAAGTTTATTTGTTGATATTGTCAGGATTTTGATTGAAATATGCCTTGGGATGCATAATATAGGGTCTTAATGGACTATTAATGATGATATTAAGGTCATAAATGTAAGGGGACTTAAAACTCAATGCGAAAGAGTAAATTTATATACTTTACAATATCAAATTAAAGAAAAATTAGGTCTATTTAGCTTAAAAGTGCCCTAAATCCAATGTGAATGTGTACAACACATTACAACACTAGATTAAAGCAACATTAGGTCCAAGGGCCCTAAATTTAAAGTGAAGGTGTGAATAAATATACTTTACAACATGAAATCAAGGAAAATTTAGGTTTATTTAACTTAGAAGGACCCTAAATCTAATATGAATGTGTAAAACACAATACAAAAGTGGATCAAGGCCACATTAAGTCCACTTTAACATTAATTATTCTCAAGATAGGTGAGGAATTATACTATTTCCAAGAGAGTACAATTTATATCATTACAAATGATAAATTGAAGATACTTATGTTCTAGAAATTTGAAGATACAATAAGAATAAGAGTTGTAGAGTTGTTGAATCTATATTCTAAAACTTTTTTTCTTAAATTATGGAGATTAAGGGGATAAAGTAGGGGGGGCACACAATATGTTCCTATTTTTATTATAAAAACATAACATAACATCTAGTGTTCTCTCCATATTCAAAATGTTAACTTTATTTGAGCATTTCAAAAATAGTTTTAATGAAATTTAGCTAATACCATATAGTTTATGCCTTATATTTGAACACAAGGAAATAGGGTGCTCCACCTTTTAGGAGATGGAACAAAAGGGAAAGAGGGCCTATTTCACTCTAGTTCATTAGGAAACGAAGATCCCTCAAACAAGTGACTCAATTGAGGGAAGGGGCTGCTACTAATAAGACTAGTAGGAGGTTTCCTTAGGTGTGATTAAAAATAGGGCTCACCACTAAGAAAATTCTTAGAAAGAAGGAAATACAAATATGAATAAACTAAACCCTAGAAAATTAAAATATGAAATCAAATCATAAAATAGAAAGATACAAAAAAATACCTAGAGGATTGGAGATGATTAAACAAGATCAGATAAAAACTCTAAATTTTTCTCTTTCTGATGTGCATTGGGACTCATATGTTGGACTAGGTGATTTAGTCCTACAATTGGAATTTGGGAAGAATCTAAAATCTTCAGATGGCGAATCAGGATCTACATAAAATAGCTAAAAAGAGGTATACTGGGACTCATATGCCTAAGATGGTGATTTAGTCCCAATACTAGGGTTTGGATTAAATTTTTGTATCCTCTAGTGACCTTGTATAGATTTTTTCTTCTTCGATCTTTAAGTCTAAAAGTCTGAATTATGAGTTATAGGTGAGTTTTCATGAAGATGATAACTTCTTGAAAAATTTGACAATTTTTTTCAATCTTGTAACTTTGTCTTCAAAGGATCTTCAAGCTCTAAATCACCTAGATTTTCAATCACACATATATGAAGAGGGAAAATTTTTATCGTGTTAGGCAATAGGGTTTTTCCTTGGTCAAAGCCTGTTTTGGTAATCAAACTTTGAAATGAAATGAACTAGAATGAAGTAATACTGAATGCACAATATGAAATGTGTTGAAAATGAAGGAAATATTGTAGCTTAAAACTTGTAAAACTATGAGATTGTAGATCTAATTAAGTGTTCTTTGTCAAAATTATTTGTGTATGATTAATCTATTTAGATCAATTTTACCAATTGTAGAAAGAGACAGAAGAGTGTAGAAGAATGAGACAAGGAGATAGAAGTGACACAACATATATGTGGATAAACCCTTTTGGGAAAAAACTCCACTAGAATCAATAGTGCTTGTATTATTTAACCTTAGAACAAGATTACAATAATATTGTATCAATCCTTGATTGATATGCTTCCTTGCCTTCAACAATCCTTTTTCACAATCTCCAATAAAATCTCATGGAAATCTCATACACTTGCTGCAATTAATAGACAATAATATGAGCATGTAAACTCATAAGAGTTGTACAATATGTGATCATAAAGCTCCTCACAAAAATCTATGCCTAGATTGGGAAATTAGAGTTCCACAATGTAATATGAAGTCAAACCAAAGTCTTCCTCAATTTAGGCATCCCAAATTGAACACTTAACTAAACTTTGGTCAAGAATATATCATGAAAACTTCACCTAAAATTTGGCACCCAAGAATGGGACCATTTGATTGAGCCTTGTAAATATCTTCTCATGCAAAAGGTGTTAACTGAAAGATGCCAACTTGGGTGCCCAAGGTGGACCCAAGTCAATCTTAGTTAACTGAAACATATCTCTCCACCAATTTATGAAAACATTATGTATGATTGATCATCCCCACTTAAATGAAATTATCCACCTATTATATTTCATTCAACTGAATTCATTAGTCATGTAACTCAAGTCAACTCAATTCAACTAGAATTCAACTCAATATAACTATGTGCAACTGAAGATAACTGAACTAAAATAAACTAAACTAAACTAAACTTAATTGATATTGAATTTATAGTTCCACTCTACTCATGTAAATATCAATCCCTAATTTTTAGGATCAAAACATGCATTGTTGAAGTGTTATCAATCCTCCAAATAGTTAACTAAATCAAGGTGGGCTCCACCTTCCATGTGGGTACCCCATGTGCTCCTTTCTTGCAGGATCTCTTCCTGGATGTCCCCATATGTTCCTATAAGTTAGGAATAATCACAAATATCAATTTACATGTTCATTTCATTTCAATTCAATATCTTTCTAATCCTAATGTTGGGGAACACTTTCCAAGGACTTAGGAGATACATGAAATAAGTTTAGGATCACAATTAAATGGCATCATATTTCCAACATTCTCCCACATGACATTATATGTTGCAATTATTCTAAATAAGAAATCATTATTATAAACCAACTACATGACTCAAGGCCAATGGCCTTCCTGGAGGTCAAGAGAACTTATCTATAGGAACTGGTTTCGTAAGATAATCTGCAGCATTGATCAAAGTGTCAACTTTCTCAATCAATACCTGAAACCCTCTCAACCATTTCTCACACAAAGTGATATTTAACATCAAAATTCTTAGTATGAGCATGATACATAATATTTTTGGCTAAACAAATAGGACTCTGACTATCACATTCAAGTCTAATTTGCTTGCAATTAAAACCAATACCTTTCCCAAGTATTTGTAACCAAATTTCCTCTTTAAAGGCATGTGTAGCAGCCATGTACTCTGCTTTTTTTATGGAAAAAACAACTGTGGGCCTCCTCTTACTCATCCAACTAACTGCAGCTCCAAACAATGGAAACACATAGCCACTTGTGGACCTCTAACTTTCTAGGTCTCCTACCAAATCGGAATCAGCAAAACCCTATATGTCCAATTATTTATGCATAATATCAATATCATTAGCATCATGATAAATCAAACAACAATTAGAAGTACCTCGTAAATATCTAAACATGCCCTATTAACATAATCCAATGTTCTTTACCAGGGTTAGACATAAACCTACTTAGAACTCCCATTGCTTGGGCTATATCTACTCTTGTATAGACCATTGCATACATCGAACCACCAATTACACTAGCATATGAAATTTCAAAAATTTCCTCATGATCAAAATCAGATTTAGGACCCATGTCTAAACTTAACTTCATGCCAACTAGTAAAGGAATATTAACTGGTTTTCTATCATGAATGTTAAACCATTTCAAAATAGTATCAACATAGTTGCTTTGACTTAAGAAAATATTTTGGTTACCTCTATCTTTGTTGATCTCCATACCAAGGATATATTTTCAAGCCCCTATACATTTCATCTCAAATGTGCTAGAGATTTGTGCTTTCAATTCTTTGATCATTACCTTGTTACCAATAAACAAAATGTTATCAACATACAAGATAATAATTAAAATTTGATCATCAATAAATTTTATGTAAACACAATGATCTTCCTCACTCCTAACATAACCATTTTTTAATGAAAAAGCATCAAAATTCTAGTACCACATTCTATTTCAATCCATATAAAGATCTCTTTAACCTGTAAACCAATAATTCTTTTATTTTTTCAACAAAACCATCAAGTTGCATCATATAAATCTCCTCATTAAGATCCCCATGTAAGAAATTAGTTTTCACATCCATTTTCTCTATCTCAAAATCATAAGTAACAACAATAGCTTAAAGAGTAGATTTCATTAAAGTAAACTCCCTCTCTTTGGGAGTATCCTTTGGCTACTAATCCAGCCTTGTACCTTTTGAGATTACCATGTACTCCAATTTTCTTTTTAAAGATCCATTTACAACCAATGGCCTTTCTTCCTTTGGGAAAACTCTCAAGATCCCATGTGTCACAAGTATCCAAGGAAACCATTTCCTCATGCATAGCTTGTGACCAAAGCTTGTTCTCATCTGAAGACAAAGCTTCCTTGTAAGATCTAGGTTCATCATTAGTACTCATCAAAGCAAATATACAATGGAAATCAGGTGGGCTATACCTATCAATGAGATTTTGTTGTCTTGTGGATCTTCTCAGAGAAGGTTTTTCTTGTTCCTCAATATGCTCATCATGAGCATCTATCTCAGAACTTTACGAACTCTCCTCATCCAAACCATCCAATTGTTCTTCAACATGTACATCTTCATGTTTCTCAGTATTTGTCTCAAAATGAATTGTTCAAGAAGTATCCTTCTCCTTTGGTTGTTCTTCTCCTATATAAGATCTAAATTCCCTAAAAATCACATCTCTAGATAAAGTATTTTTTTGGGTTAGAGGATTCCAAAGCTTGTAACCTTTTATATTTTCACCATAACATATGAATATGAATTTATATGCTTTTGGATCCAACTAGACCACTTTTTTTTAGGCACATGAACAAAATCCTCACAACCAAAGATACTTAAATTTGCAGCACTGGGTTTCCTACCTAACCACTTGGGTATGTGCAGGATCATGATGGGCCAAAAAGTGGCGATATCTAGGTGATATGATGGCCCATGTGGCTGATGACTTTTTTTTACCCAAAATTAATGAAACAAAAAGGGTTTTTAAAGGAGATTCTAAGATTTCCACCAATATAAATTATGCTTTAACTTGAATTTAATAAATAATTATTATTCATTTTCTATTTGAATTACGACTAAAGTCCTGATTGATAGGCTGATTGAAAAACATCTATAACTTTAAAATGGTATCACATTTTTTGAATCTGAAACATGTGTCACATTCTATGCTTTGCATACTATAGGATTAAAAAAAATGAATTTCATGAAGTTTTGACCAAGTTAATGTGGTTATATGTATACGAGTTTTAATATTTTTAAAAATTTGTAATAAAAAAATCATAATTAATTATTTACTTGGAAAAAATTACAAAAAAAATATGCATCACATCGGGACATGAATCCCCTACTGACATCTAAAGTTTTATTAAAAAAATATTATCATTTTATTGTGGTTAGGGTGATCAGACAGACACCTACTTCTTATATTTTCCCTAAAATTTTAGTACTACTGCATTGAAATTTCAAATTTTCACCAAATAGATTTAAGAAAAAAAAAAAAAAACCTAGTAGTTTAGAAACTAAATTCAATTTCCTACAAATTCTATTGCTACATTTTTTTGAAATAATATAGATAATTTATTCAAATTTTTACATCAAGTTGCCTAACTCTAATTTTCTAAATTTTATTGCCACTTACGGGCTTGTTTTTTTCATGATGACCCTGCACATACCCACATTTCATAAGGGGTTTTATCTTCAATATATTAACTAGGAGATCTATTGATTAAATAACAAGAAGTAATTACAACCTCAGCCCAAAAGGACTAATCTAGCTTAGCACTACTTAACATACTTGTAGCTCTTTCTATTAAGGTTTGGTTCATCCTTTCTGCTAGTCCATTTTGTTGAGGTGTATATGGATTTTCTTTGTCCACTAACTCATTTGACTATAAAATATGATGAAAATTTCTGATAAAAGATGTATACAATTAGATGAATCATCAAGTACATGTGTACTTTTCAAAAAAAAAAAAATTGTGCCTAACGTTCGTCGAAATTTTGACGAACAAATTTTTTTGTCGAAATATCGATGAAAAATATAATATACCATTATCCCAAGGTCTCAATATATAATTAAATAAAATATAATATATCATAAAATTTAACTAATGCAACGATGAGAAGGCAACATTCTGTAGTGGGATCCAGTTATAATGGTGTGGGTGACATTGACGACGAGGATGAGCAGCTGAGATTAAATGAGGTTGATCAAACAAAATACTAGTTAAGCTAGTGGAAGATGATGTATGCCATGAACTATTGGAAAAAATAAATAGTGGAGATCAAACATCTTTTTGGGAGCTTGGTGTGAATATTATATATTCCCTTCTTGATTCTCTGAAATTACACAAGCGGTGTACCTAAAAGCCTTACCGGCATGAGTGAACATCATTAGTAGGACACTTAGGGATGTCCCCTCAATACAACAATGACCTTCCTAGTGGAAGATGATGTATGTCATGAACTATTAGCAACAGTGAATAGTGGAGAACAAACACATCTTTGATTGGACATCTTTCCGAGAGCTTGGTGTGAATATTTTAGATTCCCTTCTTGATTCTCCAGAATTACACAAGCGGTGTACCTGAAAGCCTTATTGACATGAGTGGGCATCATTGGTAGGACACTTAGGGATGTCCCCCTGATACAACGATGACCTTCCTAGAGGAATATGATGTATGTCATGAACTATTACCAACAATGAATGGTGGAGATCAAACAGAGCTTTGATCTAATGTCTTTCCGGGAGCTTGGTGCAAATATTGTAGATTCCCTTCTTGATTCTTCGAAATTACACAAGCGGTGTACCTGAAAGCCTTATCGACATGAGTGAACATCATCATTAGGACACTTAGGGATATCCCCCTGATACAATGATGACCTTCCTAGTGGAAGATGACATATTTCATGAACTATTGGCAACAGTGAATGGTGGAGATCAAACAGAGCTTTAATCAGACATCTTTCCAGGAGCTTGGTGCAAATATTGTAGATTCCCTTCTTGATTCTCTGGAATTACACAAGTGGTGTACCTATGCCTTGGTGGATCTCTCACTACAACAAGTGTTGACATGAATGATGACGATGCAAACATGAGGATGACAAGGTGAGTGTGAACCTCAGGTGGAGTATGAAAGCCTTATCGACGTGAGTGAACATTGAATCGGTAGGACACTTAGGGATGTCCCCCCGATACAATGATGACCTTCCTATCGAATGGACAAATAATAATATAATATAATAATATTATATTATATAATATTATAATAATATATTATATTACAATACAATATAATATAAATATTATATTATACTATATTGTATTGGAATATAATATATTATTATAATATTTATATAATATATTATCATATATTTAATAATATCTAGCCCAAGATTTATATATTGTAATTTATTGGATTTGATTTTCATTTTGAATGTTAATTTTAGCAGGCAAATACCCTAATGGGCGGGCATAATGGGTGGACAAGATTTGGTCGTAATTTTCATTTTAATAAAAAAACTTTAAAACCCTTGTCAAAGCCTTATTTTCGGGCTGCAGCTCGCCAAATTGGAGAAGTGAAAGGTCAATACCAACAACAAAGAGTTGGAGGAGCCGAAACCAAAAGCGGTAGGGAGGACACATGGAACAGGGTGTGTGAAGTATTTAATAGAATGCCTCAAAGAATTGTGGTCTCATGGAATCCAATATTTGTAGGATATGCTCAAACAATTTTCTTGGAAAGTGTCAGACTGCCTGGGGAAGGGAAAAAAATTCCCCTTGAAATGATGACAATCACCATGGTAATATTTTATTCTTATTTATTTAGAATGAATGAACTGGGGTAAATTAAGCCATTGATTTTTTTTATGCATATGTAGAAATGAAACAAAGGAGTCAGCTACATTAACTACTTTTGATCAACTTTACAGATCTAGGATAGTTTTATATTATATAAAAGAGTCTCATAGTATTTAGTTGCTGGTTTTATCTGAGTTTGTTTGGTTGTTTCTTTTTCAACCAATCTATTTGTGTGTTAATCCAAAGCCTTCATTTCTTAGCATATCATTTATCTATGATCTCACACTATGCCCTTAACCTCTTAGCCTACTTGCTTATCCCTAGATACTCTTCCTCTGTGAGGTCAAAGTTTGCAATGTACAACAATGTTAATGTGTATCATTTTCAACAAGATGAAGGAATTTGTTTGAAATATTTAGTGGCTAGAGAATTGCATTTGGTATAAATCACATGGTGTCATGATACATGTCTACTAATAAATTTTAAGGGATATGGATTTACACCTGTTGATTTCCATTGCTTGAAAACTCCTTAATCCCTTCCAAAAAATCTATTTTGTGCATAACCAATGATTTTTGTGAATGAAATTCCATTCATGACAATGCAAGCTGTGCAACATGGCTGCCCATAGGATCAATGCAATTGACCTTCGATGTCTAAAATTTTATAATAGCATTTCCTTCATAATGATAATGAAAATGGTCATGAATCTAATCTGTCTTATACCCAATTGTGTGTGTAATCATAGAAAAAATTGTAAGTTGAACCCTTGTAACTATTTAAACAAAAAAAAAAAATCATGGTTATAATGTGATACCTAAGAAAGAGAAATTTTTGCTTGAGGGTATGAGGAAAATGTAATATGTATAGTATTTAGTGTGAAGTTCCATTAGTTTACCAATATATGGTAATTTAGGAAATGAGGATCTATCAATAAATACATTTCCATTACTATATAAAGATTGTTTTGTAATTTTAGAAAGGAAATTTATAGCGATCCTATTACTATTAAAGGAATTGAGCTTTGGTTTTATTCCAAAGGTATATAGTACATAGATATATATATTTGATATGTGATCAAGGTCTTTATGAATATTCTTTTTGTTGGATAAACATTTTATAATGTGGATAAGGTTTTATTCTAACTGAATCTAGATACTAGCACTAATGGTTATATAACTACCATTATAATATTCTCTTTATATTTTAGATAAAATCCCTTTTATTGAATAGGAGGTTTAAGTGGTGGATGAGCTCAAGAGTATGAGGATAATATTCACATTGTATAATATATTTGATATGTTATCAAGGTCTTTATGAATCTTATTTTTGTGGTATAGACATTTTATAATATGGATAAGCTTTTATTCTAATTGAATCTAGATACTAGCACTAATGGTTATATAACTATCATTATAATATTATCTTTATATTTTAGATAAAACCTCTTTTATTGAATAGGAGATTTAAGTGACAGATCAACTCAAGAGTATGATGAGTTATAAAGGTACAATAAAATTTCAACAAATGCATTAGGAATGGTCAAATTTGAAATTATTGAACAAGTTGGCACTAATTCCCTAGATATGCCATCCATTTTAAAAGTTGAAATTATACATCTTTTAGAGCCTTCTATGTCATATAGATGTTAATTTTTTATAGGTATTAGAGTCCAAAGTTATGAGGGAAATTTTTTTTTGTGGGCTTCAATAGTTGTGTTGGAAGTTGGTCTTTGTTTTTTGGCCTTAATATTGTATGAAATTGCAGAAAAAAACATTCTAGGCCATTCGGCTTGTTCTAGAAGTGAACAGATGCTTTAATGGTCTTAAGAATTTATTTTGCAATATCACTAGTTCTATGCATTTTTAATTTATTAGACTTACTCTGATAAGCTAGTAATATATTTAAGATATTACTTTGATATTTATTCTTTTTCAAATGAATTTCTTTTGCAATATCATTAATTCTATGCATTTTTCTTTTATTAGACTTACTCTAATGCTTATGTATATGTATTAAGATATTCATTGTTTATTGATATTTAGTAATATGTTTATGGATAGTATAGAGCAAGGAGATATTGCTCTGATAAACTAGTAATATTTAAGATATTATTCTGATATTAATTCTTTTAAAAATGCATTTATTTTGTAATATCATTAATTCTATGCATTTTTATTTTTTAGACTTACTCTAATGCTTATGGGTATCTGATTTTATGAATTTTTTTGTTTCTGCTACCTAGTAATATGTTTATTTTTTGATTGTGGATAGGTATAGAGCAAGGATAAAATGCAAAACTAGTGCCTTAATAAAAGCATTTATAGCCCATCTCATGTGCAATAGTGATATCACTGAAGACATGCATTCACACCATTTAATTTAATTTTTTAATTTCAAAAGTATAATAAATCAACAGTTTGCATACTACGAAAGATTTTATATTCAAAGCTCTATATATAGAGTTCTTTGTAACATATTTTATATACAGTTTGAATATATAGATAATTAATTTCCAATGTTGTACTATTGTTTGATGATATGGTTCAGAGGTGTAAGGTAATCAAGATCTGTCTTCTTACTTAAGAATTGTATCTATTGGTTTTTTAGTGTTGATTTTTCTTTATAATTTATTGAATATGGACATCATCATGAACTAAAATGAACATAAGCATAAGGCTCCAATCAACAAACTCACCCACACCGATAATAATTTTTTTTCAAATGTACATGTAATAGCATACATTTCAACGAATATATATATTTTTTAAACTGCAAGTTTCATCACAATTTTGAAGAACCTAAATTGATGAAACAATAAAACCTCCCACAAATGTTTAGTGATTGTTCATCGAAATTGCAATGAATTTTGTGTCGATTGTCCGATGAACACTAATTCCATTTTCCAAGGCGATGACTGATGATGTTGGGTCATACTTTCGAGGTATAAAAGTTGGTCAAAATAGCGACAAAAAATAGCAATAAAATTTATATGAGTGTTTCATCGAAATTTGGAGTCAAATATAGTAGTGGTCTGACAATTGCTTCATGCTTACAATAATCATCAAATTCCTTAGAGCAATATTCACCACTATTATCTAATCTCAACACTTTTATCTTATGATCTTATTATTTCTCAACTAAAGCCTTAAATTCTGTAAACTTATTGAACACATCAGATTTATTATGCATAGAATAGATCCAAGTGTATCTTGAGACATCATCAATAAATGTGACATAATATCTAGATTTTCCAATAGAGTCAATATCCACAGGACCCATGTAACATCTAAATGAATAATCTCTAATAATCCTTTAGATTTATTTTTTCCATTAGGGAATGAAGACCTAGATTGCTTTGCAAACACATAATGCTCACAAAAATCATTTTTTCCAATATTATAATTAGGAATACTGTCAACCAATTTCTTATTAAGAATGGTTTTAAGACTTTTTTCACCAATGTGGCCTAATCTATGGTGCCACAACATACATGTATTTTTAGTTTTAGTTAAATTAGCTTATTTATTCAAATTGTAGGTATGAAGCTTAAACAAAGTCCCAATCTGAGATACTTTATCAACCACCATATTCCCTTTCACAAATCTGCAACCACCTTTGTTAGATACAAAAGGTAGATTTCTAGTAAGTCCTGGAATATGTAAAACATTATTAAGGGTCTTAACCCTACCATCATTGAAACACAAATTTACCTCTCCTTTTCCCATAATCTTTGTTGTGATCTATTATCTCCAAAGAATACATTCCTTCCATATGTAGTATACTTAGTGAACCACTCCTTGTTAGGATTCATATGATAGAAGCAACCTGAATCAATAAGCCAAGAGTCATCACTAATATTATTAGATGTAATGATAAATGCATCATTACCATCATCCGAATATTTCTTTGTAGAAGCATTAGACCTCTTTTTATTTTTCTTACAATCCTTCTGTAAACATGTCCCAGTTTCCCACAGTTCCAACACTTTACCTTACTCTTACCAGGGGTTTTAGACCATCCTTTGGACTTACCCTTCCCTTTCTTGTCTCCTTTAGGTGCCTTTTCCTTAGGCCTACCTCTTACAAACAAGGAATCTTGGGATCCCATTTTAGACTTCCTCCTCATCTCCTTTGATAAGAGAGTAGGAATTATATTTCCCATCTTAGGATTTGCACCACTACCATTGATAGCAACAATTAGATTTTCCCAAGACTCCAGTAAAGAATAAAGTAACAAAATTCATTTATCTTCATCTTCTAGCTTTACATCTATAGATGGTAACTAACTTAGAATAAAATTGAAAGCATCTAAATTATGTGCAATAGAATCACCATCTTTCATCTTTAAAGAATATAACTGTCTTTTCAGATACAACTTATTAGTAAGAATTTTTGTTTGATAGATATCACCTATCCTCTTCCACAATTTATATGTGGTAGCTTCATCTAAAACATTCAAGAGACCAACATCAACAAGGCATAATCTTATGGTCCCTCTTGAATTCTTATCAAGCTTAGCCCAAACCTCATCTTTCATCATTGTAGATGGCTTTGTCTCATTGCAAACAGCTAACCATAGATCTCTCTCTTCAAGGAGATCCTCCAATTTTTTTTCCACATCTCATAACTAGATCCATTGAATCTCTCAATATCTAGACAATAAATAGAAATCATTGTAACACACTTATTTTATAAATCTGCAATAACACAATAGTAAAAGCTCACACTACAGCCAAAAAACATTCAAACTTTTAAGAGAAAGGTGTCCCAAACCCTAACCAACCATTAGCTCTGATACCAAATGTTGGTAATGAAGTACCTAATATTGTAGCTTAAAACTTGTAAAACTATGAGATTGTAGATCTAATTAAGTGTTCTTTGTCACAATTATTCGTGTATGATTAATTTGTTTAGATCAATTTTACCAATTGTAGAAGGAGAGAAAAGATTGCAGAAGAATGAGACAAGGAGATAGAAGTGACACATCATATATGTGGAGAAACCCTTTCAGGAAAAAAATCCACTAGAATCAATAGTGCTTGTATTAATTAACCTTAGAACAAGATTACAATAATATTGTAACAATCATTGATTGATATGATTCCTCGCCTTCAACAATCCTTCACAACCTGTAATAAACTCTCATGGAACTCTCACACACTTGATACAATGAATAGACAATAATATGAACACACAAAATCATTAGAGTTGTACAATACAAGAGCATAAAGCTCCTCACAAAATTCTATGCCTAGATTGGGCAAGTAAAGTTCCACAATGTAATATGAAGTCAAACCAAAGTCTTCCTCAATTTAGGTGCCCCAGATTGAACACTTAACTTAACTTTGGTCAAGAAGATATCATGAAAACTTCACCTCAAACTTGGCACCCAAGAATGGGCTCACTTGACTGATCCTTGTAAATATCTTCTCATGCAAAAGGTGTTAATTGAAAGATGTCAATTTGGGCACCCAAGGTGGACCCAAGTGAATCTTAGTTAACTGAAACATATCTCCCCACCAATTCATGCAAACATTATGTGTGCTTGATTATCTCCACTTAACTGAAGGTATCCACCTATTATTTGTCATGTAACTCAATTCAATTCAAGTCAACTAGCATTCAACTCAAAATAACTACATGCAACTGAACCATAATTGAATTGAAATGAACTGATACTAATACTAAAATAATATTGAACTGATAGTGCCACTCCACTCATGTAAATATCAATCCCTCATTTGTAAGATTGAAACATACATTACTAAAGTGTTATCAATCCTCCAAATAGTTAACTGAAACAAGCTGTGTTCCACCTTCCATGTGGGCACCCCATGTTCTCCTATCTTGGAGGAGCTCTTCTTGGATGTCCCTACATGTTCCTATCATTTAGGAATAATCATAAATGTCAATTTACATGTTCATTTCATTTGAATGTAATCTCTTTCTAATCCTAATGTTGGGGAACACTTTTTAATGACCTAGGAGATATATGAAATATGTTTAGGATCACAATTAAATGGAATCCTATTCCTAGCACAATTTTCCAACTCACCAAACCCTTGATATAAAGGCTACAAAATTGTGTGAAATGGCTCCAATGGATGTGGATCTTGACTCTTGATTGAACACTTAAAGATTTGTCTTGAATGCTTGCTTGAAGCACGAAACCTACATCACAAATGTTAGCTCAAAAACACACATGATGCATGATGACTTCGACATAATGATTGAATATTAAGTGCTACTCTAAATTCTTGATAATTTTCTCTTGAATTCTCTTGTAATTCTCTCTCAATATTGCTAGATGACTTGTAAACTTGCTAGGTGAAAATATGTGAAATAAACTTGTATTTATACTTGTTTATGCTAAATTTATTGAAGTTACAACACTACAAGAAGACATTAGATCTAGGAGAGTAAAATCCCACCAAGAATTGAATTCAAAATAGGTCCAAGCTAAAGAGGGAATCATATGTCAGTTAGGGCATATGAGTCCTAATAGCTTAATATTGGGACACAAACTTCAATAAATGTTATGTTCAATGCAATATTTAGGATCAATCCCTAAAATATAGGTGGGACTCATATGATGAAGGTGGTGTATGGATCCTAGATCACTAGATCTTGAACACACAATCCAAAAACATGAATTATGATCGGTCATTTAATAAATTTTGAGACTATCCTCAAAGAAATGCATTGAATAAGGCATAAAAAAGCCCAATTTTAGCAAGGAGGGCTTAAACAAGTGTGAAAATATAAAGGGATACATTTTTCTATAGTACTATTGGAAAAACAAGGATAGACAATTGAGAGGGGGGGTGAATCGGTTGTCATATAATTTTAACTTATTTAACCTTTATCAACTTTTAGTCTCAAATCTGATAAATAACAGTGAAAGAATGAATCAATAACACATCATAAACACATGAACACCAAGAATTTATACCTGGAAACCATGTTAGAGTAAAAACCATGGTGTAGGTTTATCCACAATATTATACCCTATTATAATTATAATGAAAAATGAGTAAGGAATGCACATGCATTCAAGCACACTACCTAGAGCTCATTGCTTAGAAGGGAAGGCTCACTGCCTTACATTAAACAATCAGATTAAATCCATTTGATGAGGTTGAACTGAGAAATTAGCTTCTTAAAAAGCGTGATGATAGTTTTGGTTAGGCATATAAATACTTCTTCACACTTTTCTCAATATTCTTCACACTCTGCTCTGAAATCGAATGATCTAATCTTTACTCGCACACTTCAAATTCACAGTTCACATATACACATCGAGCACACTTAAAAATGAATAAATAATCACTCTTATATATCTGCTACATGAAATTACATCAACAACCTTGTCGACCACAAATAACACAATAAATTACAAACTGTCAGCCCAATTCATGAGAAAATCTCAATGCGCACCAACCTAAGTTGGTCACAACATAATGAAGACCTAAATCAACATCCTTGAATATGCCAAACATTAAAATATTAATCCATAAGGATCCTCAACATGCTAAACCACCATGTCGGCCAAGAACATGAAAACTTGAACACACAAAGGAAAAACATTTGATCATGATCACATTGATCAACACGAACATACAACAATGATAGATTATGATCTAGAAACATCACTAAATAGTAGAGGAGCATACACAACAACTTAATTTACCATAATTGCATTTTCTTCTTCTAGAAACACCTACTATAGTAAAAAAATAATTGTAGGAACGCATAAACTCATAACTCACTCCAATCTTGATACACACCTATGAAACTTCTGGAGAACATACTAGATAGGGTTAGAAACAAACCCTTTAATGTGCAACTTCTGAATATTAATTTACAGAACTTTCCACCATTCTGATCTTCACAGCTTCACAGACTGCCTACAACATATTCATTATAATTTTCTCAATATCCTCAACATATACAGCCTTCAGAATCATCAATGCTAATAGTGCTAACATCAATGGAAACCACATATGAGAAACACAACCATAACATCCAGCAATATCCCCCTTTGGCATTGATGGCAACACATGATGTGAAAAATACCATCAACACAACTAACTCTTCTCACAGTACTCTTCACCCCCTTTGTTCTACATTTCTCCCCCTTGGCTCTTACAGGGTTTTCACATTACACTTCTCCCCCTTTGAAATCAATGGGAAAGGTACAAAAACTCTGAACACATATCTAAATCATCTAACCACTCCCCTTGAGTAGTAGCCACCACAACATCAATCTAAAATAAGATATGACTATGAATGCACGGATTGATGCAAAGACTTGCATCTTAATTCACATTAAGAGGGGAAATCACCCCTAACTTGCCTATGAGATACTCAAAAGTATCTTTAGGTAACATTTTAGTGAATATATCTTCAATTTGTTCCTTAGTGGGCACATACTCCAGTCTGGCTTCTTTATCACTCACCTTGTCTCTCAAAAAGTGATACTTGATAGATATATGTTTTGTCTTTGAATGTAGCACCGGATTCTTAGAAATTTTTATGGCACTTGAGTTATCACAAAATATAGCAATAGGCTCATTATACTCAATTCTGATATCTCTCAGCTTTTGCTTCATCCATAATACTTGAGTACAATTGTTTGCAACAACAATATATTTTTCATCGGTAGTAGATAAGGAAATGGAATTATACTTTTTACTTAACCAAGATACCAACTTCTTCCCCAAGAATAATGCACCACCACTTGTACATTTCCTATCATCCACATCTCCTGCCCAATCTACATCTATAAAGGAATTCAGAGTAAGATCATCATCCTTAGGATACCAAAGACCAAAATCAACTATCCCTTTTAGGTATCTGAAAATTCTCTTTATTCGCAATCACATTTGATTCCTTTAGATCAACTTGATATCTAGCAACCATACATACAACATTCATAATGTCTAATCTGGTTTGATTCAAGTAGAGCAATCCACCAATCATTGACCTATACCTTGTTTGATTAACTTTAGGAGAATCATTATTTTGTGTCAACTTGAATCCAGTTATCATGGGTGTTCCTACTGGTTTTGATTCTTCCATGCAAAAAAATTCAGTAACTCTCTTACATATTTGGATTAAGATATAAAGATCCCATCATCTAATTGAGTAATTTGTAATCCTAAAAATAATTTCAGCTCTTCAATCATAGACATTTCAAATTCACTTTTTATTTCATTAGAAAATTTCATGCATAAGTCATCATCACCTTCAAAAATAAGGTCATCAACAAAGACTTCAATAATCAACTCTTTATCCTGATCCATCTTGAAATACAAATTACTTTCAGTAGTACCTTTATTCAATCCAAGCTTCAACAAGTATTTATCTAGTCTAGCATATTGGTCTCTAGGGGCTTGTTTGAGTCCATATAGTGCTTTCTTCAATCGAAGAACCATTTATTTTTCATCAGTCAGTTGAAATCCATCTGGTTGCTCAACATAAACTTCTTCTTCTAATTCACCATTCAGAAATGTTGACTTCACATCCATTTGATAGACTTTGTATTTCTTGAAAGTAGCATAAGCAAGAAATGACCTAATAGCTTCAATTCTAGAAATAGGGGAAATTTTTTCTTCAAAATCAATCCTTCCATCTGTGAGTAACGTTTGCAAACAAGTCTTTCTTTATTTCTGACCACTTCACCTTGTTCATTCAACTTATTCTGAAAGACCCATTTGGTTCCAATCACATTTTTAATCTGAGGTCTAGGAACAAGAATCCATGTATCATTTTTCTCTATCTGCATCAATTCTTCCTTCATTTCTTCCATCCAATATTCATCTTTACATGCTTCATTGGCATTGCTAGGCTCAGTTTTAAAAATTAGGCAATACTATTCTACAATTCTTCTTTTAGTCTGCACACCTTTGTTCTTGTCTCCTATAATCTGATTTTTAGAATGATTTAGCTTTACATACCTTGGAACTTTGGGATTCTCTCTAACTTCTAGTTCTTCTGTTCTCTGTTCTACACCTCCACTATTTTCTCCTTCATGATTCTCTTGATTCACCGGAGCAATTTGAACTTGATTTTTTGTCTGCGCATCCTTTCCATTATCTGTACTATCATGTTGGTCATCTTAATCATATCCACATTATGTGGATGATCTAATAGTGTCTTCATCAACTCTGGTATTTTCACTTTCAACCGTTTTCTTCAATCTTCTATTGTAGCACCGGTAATATTTTCTCTCAGTAGAGTAACCCACTATCTTCTCCTTCATGATTCTCTTGATTCACTAACACAATTTGAACTTGATTCTATGTCTATGCATTATTTTAATTATTAGTACTATCTTGTTGATCATCTGAGTCATATCCACAATATCTAGATAATCTAACAGTGTCTTCATCAACTCTGACATTTGCACTTTCAACCATTTTCTTCAATCTTCTATTATAGCATCGGTAAGCTTTGCTCTTAGTAGAGTAACCCAAAAAGATTCCTTCATCACTTCCAGAATCAAACTTTCCAATATCTTCATCTCTCTTGATATAACATATAATTCCAAATATTTTGAAATATTTAACAATAGGCTTATTACCAAACCATAGCTCAAAAGGAGTCTTACCATAATTACGATTAACATTTACCCAGTTGATAGTGCATACATTAGTGCTTATAGCTTCTCTCCAGTAGATATGAGGAACATTACCTTCCAACATCATAGTTCTAGTAGCATCTAGAATTGTTTTGTTCTTTCTCTCAATAGTTCCATTTTGTTGAGGGGTTCAAGGAGCAGATAATTGTCTTTTGATTCCATGCTCTTCACATAATGAATTGAACTCTCAGGAAGTGAATTCACCACCTCTGTCTGATCTTAAGAATTTAACCTTCAAACCTGTCTCATTCTCTGCCATAGCTTTGAAACATTTAAACTTTTCTAGTGCTTCATGTTTTTCTCTCAAGAAAGCAACCCATATCACCCTATAATAATCATCAATAAGCAACATAAAGTACCTTTCTCCTTGTAGACTTCTGATTCTAGATGGACCACATAGATTAGTATGTACCAGCTCCAATACTACATTAGAATGATGTTGTTTGCTCCAAAAATAAATTCTTCTATACTTTCCCATCTGACATTCCTTGCATATAGTGTTAGTAGGCTTCACTAACTTAGGTAGATCTCTGACTGCTTGAGTGGAGCTTACTTTGACAATGTTATAAAAATTCACATGACACAGCCTCCTATTCCATAACTATCTTACATCAACTTAAGCAATCAAACAACTTTCACTAGTAGCACTCAGGTGAAAAATATTACCTCTAGTCTTTGTACCTGAAGCAATTACATTTCCAGAGCTTCCCAATATCCTTCATTTACCATCTTTGAACTGAAGGTTGTATCCCTTGTCTACCATCTATTCAACACTCAACAAGTTACTCTTCAATCCTTCAACATAAAGAACATCATCAGTATTATATTTACCACCAAGAGAAATAGTGCCTCTACTACAAATAACACCAACATTGTTATCTGCAATTCTTACAACACCACCGTCATACTTCTCCAAGCTTACAAAATTTATTTTGTCACCAGTCATATGAAGTGAGAATTTTCTATCAATCAACCACTCATCCTTTTCATCAATTTTGGCTGCAAGATCTTTCTCAATATTCTGATTGTTAATAGATTCAGTGGACACCACACCATTTTCCTTGATAGAAATGAATACCCATCCATCTTCATTTCCATTTTGTTTATCAGATTCATCATCAGTAACACCTTCTTCAACATAATAACATTTCTTTTGAAATCTAGACTTGTCAAGTTTGTACTTAGAAACTCTTTCAAGACACCTTGATGCAAAATTACCTATCTTACTATAAGAGAAACATTTAATAGGTGACTTTCCTTTATATGTACCTTGACTTATGGATTCCCTTTTTAAAATCAATGCTTCCAATTCTTCTAACTCTTTGTCTTCATCTTCAATCTATTTCATCCTATCTTCATACTTGAATTTCTTTCTAGAGCTTTCTCCTGGATCATATCTCTATTGAATTCTTTCGGATATAGTATCCTTACATACAGATTTTGTCTTAGGGGTAGATTCACCAAATTCGCTCAATTCAAAAGCAACAAGTTTTCCAATCAACATATCTCTTGTCACATTTGTTACTATCCTAAGTTCTTCAATAGCATGAGCTTTTTATTTGTAAGAAGTAGGCAATGATCTGAGCACTTTAGCCACAATCTCATCTTCTTCCATAATTCCATCGGTACATCTAATACCCATCACTAGCTCATTTACCTTCAGCATGAAAGCAACAATGTTTTCATCTTCACTCATCTTCAAGTTCTCCCACTTACCTTTTAGACTTGTTAACTTAGAAATCTTCACTTGTGCATCTCCTTAATACAATGTCTCCAGCTTCTTCCAGATCTCATGTGTTGTTTTTAGACCTATCACATTTGTCATCTCTGAATCTATCAAAGCACTCAATAATGATTTTGTAGCCCTGGTATTTGTTTCAGTATCTTTGATCTCATCAGGAGTAGAGGGACCATTCTGAGAAATATTATATCTAATCTTTGTAATCTTACAAAAGGTTTCACCAATGCACTTCAAATGACACTCCATTCTGACTCTCCATAGAGAATTAATTATACCATTGAATCTAGGACTATCCTTCTTGTATGATGCCATCCTAGATCACCTCAAGATGTTAAACTTCTTCAGAGGAACCTACTTTGATATCAATTTTTGACAAAAAAAGGATAGACAACTGAGACGGGGGGTGAATCAATTGTCATAGAATTTTAACTTATTTAACCTTTATCAACCTTTAATCTTAGATCTAATAAATAACAGTGAAAGCATGAATCAATAACACATCAGAAACACATGACCACCAAGATTTTATATGTGGAAACCCTGTTAGGGGAAAAACCATGGTGGAGGTTAATCCACAAGATTATACCCTGTTATAAGTATAATGGAAAATGAATAAGGAATGCACATGCATTCAGGAACACTGCCTAGAGCTCACTACTCATAAGGCAAGGCTCATTTCCTTAAATAAAACAATCAGATTAAATCCATATGATGAGGTTGAACTGAGAAACTAGTTTCTTCAAAATCCTGATGATAGTTTTGGTTAGGCTCAAAAATACTTCTTCGCACTTTGCTCAATCTTCTTCACACTCTGCTCTGAAATCAAATGATCTGATCTTTATTCACACATTTCACATTCATATTTCACACATAGACATCGATCACACTTCAAAATGAAGAAACAATCACTCTTATATATCCGCTACATGAAATTACATCAATAACCTTGTCGGCCACAAATAAAAGAATAAATTACAAACTGTCAGCCCAATTCATGAGAAAATATCAATGCGCACCAACCTAAGTCAGTCACAACATAATGAAGATGTAAATCAACATCCTTGAATGCACCAAAAATTAAAATATTAATCCATAAGGATCCGCAACATGCTACAACCACCATGTCGGCCAAGAACATGAAAACTCAAACACACAAAGGAAAATCTTTGATCACGATCACACCAATCAATGCAGACGTACAACAATGATAGACTACGATCTATAAACATTATTGAGCATCACAAGAGGATATGCAACAACTTAATTTACTAGAATTGCATTTTCTTCTTCCAGAAACACCTACTATAGTAACATAATAACTATAGGAACTCAAAAACTCATAACTCACTCCAATCTTGATGTGCACCTCTGAAACTTTAAAGAACATACTAGATAGGCTTAGAAACAAACCCTTTAATGCATGACTTCTGAATATCAACTTACAAAACTTTCCACCATTCTGATCTTCACAGCTTCACAAACTACCTACAACATATTCATTATAATTTTCTCAATATCCTCGACATATACAGCCTTCAAAATCATTAATGCTAATAGTGTTGACATTAATGATAACCACATATTAGAAACACAACCACAATAGAAAACAAGTACAATATTTATACTTTCTCTTTAATGAATATAAGATATTTTACTAATTTTCAAAGTGGATACATCTTAAAAAATAAAAAAATAGTACATTCAAAGGATTTTTTTTAGTTCATGTAAGGTATTAACTTAGGGAACATTATTCCTAATGTCTCCAAGAGACGACTAATCGAATATTATAAGATTCACAACTTAAGGGATGCAGTTTGTCACATCAAGCCACTAAGAGGAATATAATATGCTAAGAGATATCACACTCTTGAAGTAAATCACACCCAATGTCACCTCAAAGAGAAAGATGCATCACATGAAGTAAGAAGACTACACAATGAAACATGAGCTAGAAAAGAATAATACCAATGTATGCCCCCACTTGAAAGAAATTGTTAAACACCATGCTATGAGAAATTACTTTAAAGTAGAAAATGATAAATGCTAACAATAAAATTGACATGAGAGATTATTTGGAAAGCACTATGCCAAGTCATATGTTTCCAAATAAAGCTACATCATGAGAAGGGATTGCCCCCAAAATGAAATCCTAAAATCACAAAATGGATCCATGAATTTAGGGTCAGTATGTCTTTGCTACAATGTTATTAGAGAGAAGGATTTTCACCATTCCAAAAATACTCATAGAACAGAAAGAATGACCCAAAGATTGTGAAAACAAAGAAAAGGTATGTGCAAGATCATCATGGAAAAAAAAGGCTCTTAAGTGGCAATAAAATTCAAAAAATCAGAGTTAGGCAACTTGATGTAAAAAATTGAATAAGTTATCTTTATTATTTCAAAAATATGTAAGAATAGAATCTATAGAAAATTGAATGTAGTTTCTAAACTACTAGGTTTATTTTATTTATTCTTAAATCTATTTGGTAAAAATTTGAAATTTCAATGCAGTGTACTTAAATTTCAGGGAAAAAATAAGTAGGTGTCTGTCTCACCACCCTAACCACAATAAAATGATAATATTTTTTTATAAGATTTTAGATATAAGTAGGGGACTCATGTCCCGATGTGATGCATATTTTTTTGCAATTGTTTTCCCAGTAAATAATTAATTATGATTTTTTTATTACAAATTTTAAAAAATATAAAAACTAGTATTTCTTGTTAGAGTAAAGTAATTAATTAAGTTTACTCTCCTCTTAAGATTTTGCCTTGCACATATATTAGTCATTTAATAATTAATATTAATTATTAAATGCACTCACCTTTAGGATTAGGTTTTCCTTTTAGGCTTTGATCTCCTTTTATAAGGATTGATCTCTTGTATTTCTTTGATGCACTATTCATTTTTCTGGAATACATCTTGCACATTGTGAGAGCCAAACCCTTGTCTTGATCTCTCTCTTTCTCTGTGACAAGTCTTTTGCATGCAGGTATTGATCGGGTTCTGTGGATTTGCATTTCTCAAATCCTACATGGTATCAGAGCTCCAGACCTGCCGCTGCCTGTTCGTGATCTGAAGATATGGCTTCTCAGTGAGTTTCAAGTGCAAGGGTTTCCACAGGCATCTTTTCTAAAAGATCTAGGGGTAGCCAATTTTTTGGCATAGTATGGGCTCAAACGGACGTCACCATCGCGTTCGCAGCGCCCAAAAACCCTAGAAACGCCTATCAAATCGTCCATTTTCGAGCAGTTGGTTTCTGAGGCAAAATTTTTTTGCTAGGGAAGCCGTACGGCCTCCCCAGCACGCTTCACGAGACACGAAAATCGAAAAAATAAATAAAGAAAAGCCCGATCTTGGGATTTGCGCCGGCGCTCATTGTGCAAACCGGCTCCGCCACCGGGCGGCCACCCGTCCGCCACCGCCGCCGGTGGCTGCCCCTTCTGCTCCACCGGCTCCGCCAGGCCTTTAGCCCCCGCAGGCCCAAACAGCCACGCCAGGGTCATATGGGGGACCGGGAGCTCCGCGCCCGGCCCCTGGCCCAGTTCAGCCCCCGCCCACGGTCATATGGCGACCAAGGGCTTCGCCAAATTTTTTATGCAGGGGTGTTTTTTTGCGGTGACGGCTTGCAGGCCGTCAAATTTATGCCCGTGAACCACTGACGTCAGCATGACGTCAGCATCCGTACGGCCTCTCCTTGCCCCTCCTAACCCTAGTTTTCTCGAAAGAAGCAGTTTTTTTCTTTTTTGCATAACTTGGGCATACGGTATCGAAATCGGGCAAACGAGATATCGCCGGAAAGCTGGTTCCGAGCACTTTCATTTGGTGTAGTTTATTTTTCAGTATTTTCCTGTTTTACTGCATTTATTGCTGGTTGAAGTCAGATGTACTTTTTATGCTTCCGAGCTCATAACTTTTTGCCACGATCTCCGATTTTCGCTATCTTTGCGGCGTTGGAATGGTATTGAGGAGCTCTATGTTGTTGTCCATGCACTTTTTTCTGTATCTATCCCAGGTTTTTCATTATTCCAGATTTGGCCCGATGGGTGTTTTGGAGATTACTTGGATATTTTGACAGTTGGGAGAGTGCTTCTTGCATCTTTGCACTTCATTTTCAGTGATACATCATTTAATATTCGACTGCTGCTTCATAGATTCCAGAGTTGTTCCCGTTTGGAGTTTTCGAGTGTTCCGTGGCATCGGGTCTGCTGTTGCATGATTATGATTCCGATATGGTTTCTTGTAGACAGAAGTATCTTTCCTTGCTTGCCAGATTGCGGTTCCAGTGTTACTTTACAGTGTTCTTCCAGTGCTTCTTTGCAGCATGTCATATCATTGTAGGGGTTTTGTCCCACTGGGTTTTCCTCCTCTACCTCTTTCTTGCATTTGTAAATGGGTACCTGATCAGGCCTAGTTGTCGGGACCCATCTTTTCTTGCATGCATCTTATTCTAGTGTTTTAGCTTCTTCCTAAGTTCATCTTAAGGAGGGGTGTTAGAGTAATAATTTTATTACGCTTAATTAATTACATCATACTGGTTAATTAATTAAGTCACTTATTCCTCTAGTTGCTTAAGCTAAACTTAGGCACATTAATAATTGATTAATTATTAAGTGTGCACACTAAGGTTTCATTTAGGGTTTCCCTTTTAGGGTTTCTTGATCTCCTTCATAAGGACTGATCTCTTTGTAATAACTGAGATTCTGATAATGCATTTTACACTTTGAGGTTTGCAGAACATCTTCTTGGTTTTGCATGTCTTTTGCATATGACAGGTATCCATTTGCATGCAGGTGATCTTGGATTCTAACATGGTATC